>VUQR01011390.1:65679-109073 GCA_015108515.1 Hemichromis elongatus
TTTCTTAACCCCCCCCCCCCCACACACACACACACCCAAAAACAAAAATCAAATTAAAAGTATTACTTACACATCCACATCATTTCTTTTTGCCCTATTTGAAAGATCAAACTTATTCCCAGCTAGGCTTTAGCATGCTTACTTAAGCTCAATATCCACCCCCATCATTTTAAATTTTATTTTATTAATTACATTTATACAATTTAATTAATACATCTTGTTAAATAACAAATTATTTATTAAAACTTTTAGTTAATTTAATTAATTAAATTTAAGGAAATCCACCTAAATAATCCAATATTTTTCCATATAATTTCAAAATGAAGGTATTAATATGTTATAATAAGTCCCTAGTTTCCACCAAACATGCTACTGAATTTGAAACCAAACTTCCAGCAGGCGGTCACGCAAAACTGATACATTAACAAAACTATGACGCGACACCTGGTTAATTATCTTGAAAGAAAATGTACTCAGGAGTGCGCTGACCTCTGCCAAGGGGGTACACCGAGTCATTTATCTACTTTAAGTCTGCAGAGTATTGATCCTGGGTTTGAGCTTCATCACTGTGAAACAGACTTATAGTTAATACCACGTAGTTTGTGTGTGTGTGTTTTAAAAAGGCAATTCTAGATTATTTGCTCATTTTAGATTCTTGCTGATGTTCTCTTTTTCATAAACACTAGCATGGCTGACAATTCACTTTTATATACAGTGCCAACTAGGAGTGAGCAGTATAAACGGTATATGGTAGAAACGATATGAATTTGGCCAACGGTAAAGAGTTTGACTATACTGCTCTACCCTGATGGTGCATGTTAATGATATCATCAAGCTGCGCCTGTCTTGGTCGAAAGCATCGCAGCGGCTGCAAGCAATATCATCGGCAAATTATGTCGGGTGGCAGTAATAGCAAAGAGACGAAGCATGTTTTGGAATACGGGGAAAGCCAAAAACTGTGCTTCCTCCACTTCTGTACCATTGATTCATTAATGCTGAAATCTCTCGCAGCTGCTCTATTCCCATGTTGCTGCAGTATATTAATGACTAACCTCGAATTGTTGATGGATTATCTCAGTTGTTCTCCTGACTGAAGTTTGGTCCGTTTACAGCATCCTTTCATGCATTTGTCCCTAACCATCGGGGACCCTCACGTTAACTTTTTTGAGTCGAAAAAGCTTTACCATCTTTACTGTTTATGTTATGCTAACCTAGCTATGTTGCTTGCGATCATGTAGCACATCATTATATACCAGTTAGTCCAACTTCCGTAACCCTAAAAAAGTCACTGCTGTTTAGTTTTCTGTCTTCATTTATGTTGGAAATGATAGCAGAGATGTATGCTTTAATTTTTTCAGAAATCTCTGTCAGAACATGGTATATCATGTTTAGGTGGAAACTAGTAAGCTAACTTCCTGGAAATTCTGTTTTCATGGATGCCTGGATGTTAAACTTAATCGTTACACCTGTTAAGCAGCAACACTGACCATTTTATTAAAGATTAAAGAATTTAGGCAGTTTTTAACTCAGTGATGCTGTGGTGTTCATTTGACTTTGGGACCTGAAGCGGATGGAGTTTTGCACCCAGATTATTTCGCTAGGCTCCTGACTGGTAGCCGTAATGCTCCGACAATACATCAGGCGGTGCAGTTTCGAAGCTTACCAAAGTCATACTAAAACATTTTTTGACAGATTTTTGAGTTCTGTTTACCACATAAAATTGGTTCGAGGTCAGTAAGCACAACCAGAATTTATACACAAGGCGCACCGAATAATAAGGTGCAGGGTTTTAAGTGTGCCTTATAGTGTGGAAAATGTGGTATACAGATGAAAATAATATATTAATATATTGTGATATATACCGTTACCACACATGCTTCAAAGAACCCCCCCAAGAATCAGTGCACACGTTTGGCAACAGTGGGAAGGAAGCGCTTCCTTTTACTAAAAAGAGACTCCAAAAAACAGGCTCAGGGATCTGCTGTGATTGGCTGGGGGTAGGGCTGTGCGATATGACCAAAATCTCATATCCCGATATAAGACATCTATCATCCCGACAACGATATAAATCACAAAATTTTTCCATTTTCTCTAAATTCTGTGAATCTCGGGCAAATCGACTTGTGTGAAATGTTTTCAGCTGGGTGTCGTGTACCTAGAGTCATGTGTTACATAAGTTGAAATGGCCGCAAGTTTCTTCGAGTATTTATTACACGGCGCGCTGGGGGAAAAAGTCCGTTCTAGGGGGTTTTTTTGTTTTGTTTTTTTTGCACCTGATGGCTCTATTTAGCTTCTCAACCGTAGACACTTTGCATACTGTTTCACGTGATTCGGTTTATTTTGAAAAATCTTAACAGGATCTTCAGCTTTATTGTGAAAGGATGATGTGGAAAAAACAAGCACACGACGGAGCCACACGCTGGGTTTACCTAACGACAACGCATAAAAACAGTGGCTTGTCCGTCCGTAGTGTGGTTATTTTAAATGTAAGAGAAAGAGAGAACTTTAAGAAATTCTACAGTGACCATCAAAACATCAAAATATTGCTGTAAACAGTTTATTTGTGACACCATGAAACAAACTATAGCGTAATATGAAACTATAGACGTTTTTATATCGTCATCCAATATATATCGTTATATCGAACAGCCCTAGCCGGGGGATTGAGGAGAAAGGAGAGTACAGAGAGGAAAGAGCAAACCACACGGGAAAGTTAACAACATACAGCAGAGTGTAAAAGAAATGCTCAGTGCATCATGAGAAAAGATCATTACTGACAGAAACCGACATGCTAACCATTAACAGAACTGACTGAACACAAATTGATCATTTACAACTTTAGTTTTGATCTGAATACCTGCAAACACCAGATTTGTATACATGGTTGCTTCATTCATCATTTAGAGAAAAGAGAAACCAAACAGTTGCCAATGAACTTAGCCAATAAGCTCATCAAACTTCAATGGTTATAGTTTGCTTGACCCATGTACAACACGCAATAATTAAAACATTCCCTCTTCTTTTTGAATCCTTAAAAAAAAAGAAAAAAAGTTGACGAATGCAAAATTGGATTCTTTGGTCTTTCTCTCTCTTTTTTTTTTTATTCTTTCACAGAGATGTGTGTGAACTTACCCTAACTGCCATCTACTACTCAGTGTATCCTATGCATTTACTTTGTTGGCTAGTTGTAAAGAGTATGCGAGAAACTTGTTTTGGGAACTGCGTATCTTGTTTTGTGATAGCTGCAACTTTAGCCCACCCACTATGCCTGCAGAGAAATGAAATAGTGTCCTCAGGAAAAGACTGCAGAAATTACAACTTTCTTTGGAATACTGTCATTTCTCAAACACTGGCATTAGTTATATATTTGTGTTTTTAAAAACAGCAGAGTATTCCAGTATCCTTCCAGTACGTATACCATGCAAAACTACATTTTTAACAAGGTATTCCTTCAGCCTAGCCATCCTGACATAAAGACCTGATATCTGCTTCACTTCTGGATGGTGTTCCCAAACTGCCATTTAAAAACAATGAATGATGATAAATGATGAATGCTCTTGGGTATTTTCATATTCCAGAAACTTTACAGATCTGTGGCTTCACACAGTTAAAATGTTAAAACCTTAAAAAGACATAACCAGTGAGGATATGGCTCCAATCTATAACACCCATCTAGCTTTAGAGGCCCGATGTTGTTTTTCAATATTCAGTAGAATTTAATTACACTGCTTTAGTGTTGTCATTGTACCTTACTGTGTCCTAAACGAGAAAAAAAAAGAAAGAAGAACTGAATTCATGTTGGGACTTTTGATTACATGATTACAAATAACTGGTTTTAAGCATTTCTGAGGTGGCTTATATGACCAGAGATTTTTCAACCACACCAAGATTACAGTTTTTAAGTAGAAGCAAACCAGGGGCTTAAAGAAAATCAAAAAAATTCCACGCTGAGCCAAAAATTGTTTGTTAGCTTTTGACTATTGTAAGTACAGTGCAGTAACAAGCAGATTTCTGCTTATTACTCAATGCCATCTGTAATCACTTCACATACAGCCAGTCCACATTTTCTATTCTCTGCAACCTACACACACACACACACTGAAGGAAAGCCTACAAAGCACTCAATGGTAAACAATGGGAATACTGCCCTTTACTTGTATTTAACAATATAAAGCAATTTTGAGATGGCAGGATTGTAGTAGTAAATGGACTATTTCTAGTCCTACTAGAATCATAAATTAATTTAAATTTCGATGGACCATTTATAGCCATGCTTATGTTCCTGCAAACCTGATGTTTCTGGTAAAGTTTAAAACTAGTTCACAAGAAAAACTGTACAGCTGGAACAAAAATACTGGGTTGACTGCCAGCAAGTAAAAGAATAAAAGTCCCAGAGTAGCTGTTTTATTTAATATGCTTTTTTAATAATAATAATACATGCATGAAAAATTAATATTGCTGGATCACAGGTAGATGGATTTAAAAATGGCAGATCAAACATGTCAACACCTGTCATGCGTTATGGTTAAAATAGTGAAGACATTTAACAAAACGTATGTCTTTCCGCAGTTTTCTACACACTTGGTTATACTGACAAAAAAAACTAATAGTCAATAACCCATTAACGCCTTAAAGCAGTGTACTTTAAAAACTTGTAAGCAACTTTTAAATAAAATAACAAAAACAAACACTTCGGTCTAAAAGGTGTGATGTAAACTCTACTATATATGCTTAAGACACTGGAAAGTTTGTAGACAATGGTGCCACAGCCATTCAGCATAAGAACTCTGTGACAATACCATTCTTAAATATACTCCAGGGTATTTTTCAGCTTACTACATGTTAGGATACCGACTGAATTTTATCAGCTCTATCGAGTACTGATTGATTCACACTAAATCAATAGGTGGAAATTTTAACACCGGAGAATAACTTGGTTAAAAGAGAGTTAGGGGGCGTGGCATCACTCCTGTGACACGTGAAGAATCAACACCAAACAGGGTAATGGCAGTGGGGAGCTGAAAGCAGTCTCGGCTGTGGTTAAACTTTGTAAAATTCAACTGTGTAACACATCTAGCACAAAATGCAAAGCTGGTCATGGCAACACATCTAGTCTGAGAAAACACCTGGTAAAACACAAAATACACCTAAAAGCTGAAGATTTTATTATATTTGATAGCCTGAAAGCAAATTTAACAAAGAACCTGCAGCTAACTACGAACCCTGGGATGATGGCCAAAGTTTGAAAGAGATATTGACAGCTTAATCAGGTAATTAGGCTTTTCCCCCCCCCCTCTTGTATCGACTGTCATTTTAATTTAGCATTTTTTCACTGGCTGCACTGAAATTTCTCATCAGCACACTATTTACAGTAAACACATTATGTGGTACAGCATGTCCAAAATCTTGATTTTGGACCATAATTAACAGTAGGCCAATATTACCATTTAATATAACATGCAAACACTATGACATAAACACTATCGTAAAACTAACTGAGGCAGCTGGCAGCAATGTCGTGTGTACAATCCTATCAATTAAAAAAAATGCTTCAACCAATAATTATGGAATTATTTAAAAGAGAAAAAAATGAATTGACTTTAAATCAAGTACCCAAAAAAAGTTACTATTTGGTAGGGGTACCAAATTCCAAGTACCTGTATCAATTCAAACATGAAAGTTACCAGCTCTAATTATATTCTTTAAAAATTGTTTCCACATTGGCACATATAAGGTAATGTGGCCAATATATCTGACATCAAATCATGCAAAGCTAAGTACTGCTAAAAAAGCTCTATTGGCACACAATAAAAAAAAACATGCTAATTGACTCTGAAATACATAGGTATCAAGTTTCGTGTTTCCATCTGTAATCAAAGTAGTCCAAGCTATAGATGTATTTTCTACTCTTAGCGCTCTTATATACAAAACACACTCACCCCTGTACACATACATTCATTTAGCTTTATTCAATACCTTTAACCTTTTTATACTAGGGCTGTAGCATGTGATTATTTTAGTAACTGAGTAATTATTCCATCGATTGGAAAGAATTAGGAAAATACTTTTTTCTTAATATTAAAATAATAGCAGCAATAATATTAAAAAGAAAAACCACAGCTCTTTCAGAGTGAACTGCTCGTGTTTCCATTTTAGTATTTGCAATGTTTTGAAGTTTAACTTTAATCAACATCCGTTTAAAAAAAAAAAGTTATGATGGTATAGTCAATATTAATAGTCACTGGCTCTGAGTTTTACTGGCTCATGTAGATTTTTATTGGCTTGTGAAAAAAAGCTTTTATTTTCACATTTTTTAACATTAAATCAATTTCATTAATACAATGTTTTATCTCCCGTTTAATCTGAAAAATGTTAACCTTAATAAATATGGTCTAATACACCCCTTTAGACTTAGCACTGGTTGTTGCACGTATGGCTTCCATGTAAAAGAGGATAGCTGACATCAACCTTTAGCAAGCTGTATAATTTAAACATGCTATCAGACGAGGTTAACAGTTCATCTGATTGGTTTAATACAACCTCTGGAGGTGCACTGCAGATTTTTTGCTGTGTAAAACAAACAGCCATGGATGGAGCAGCTACAAAGTTTGACTCTCTTCAAGTAAGAGGTTGTTGATCAGGTGCTTTAATGAAAGCATTCCCACTGGCTTTTTCCCAGTGAAGTTTTTAAGGGCGCTTACAGGAAAAGCACTGCCGTTTATGATGCTGGAAACTTGTCTATCAGCCTGCACTCACCTTTTCAGTAACAGCTATGCCTCTTTGTTCTTCGCGGTGTGTGTATTACTCTAATTGTTGAAGTCCTATTTTATATATACATGCACACACAAACTGCATGATGGCTGCATCAGAGGCAATTCACAAGCATTGTCCTCAATATGCGGACTTAAGGAGTCTGGGACTGAAGTACTAACCTTCTGATTTGTATATAATGTGCTCTGTCCTGAGCCACAGCCACTCCAATACCGACAAATCACATTATGCTTTCATGTGGCAATATCAATGTGAAAAGAAAATTGAAAAAAGAAAAAAAAATGCATTGGCCAAAGAGCAGAAACCTTCAGCCAATAGGAAGGTTTGTAGCTTGAATCCCCGGTTTACTCCAGTCTGCTTGTCGAAGTATTCTTGTACAAGATACTGGCCCTCAGGTTTCCCCCTGATGCATCCATGAGAGTGCTGTTAGCTCAGATACGTTTAAAAAATAACAATAATACAACAAATAAATTCTAGTAACACTGCTTAAATAAGAAAGTGCTATACAAGTACCAATACAGTTAAATAATTACTAGTGGAAATCGATTGTGACATCCCCCTGCTACACTGGCTGATGTCTCCAGAGGTTAAGCCATCAGAACACAGCCCAGCATATCTTAAAGTCTTTGAGTGACTGACATTTTAAAGAGCCAGAATATGATATACACATGAAAAAAAAAAAATCTATAGATGAAACTGTTTTCATTACTTGTAAGACAACTTTTGATTTCTAACAGGTTGACTTCCAATTTCTGCCCATATGGAGTACAAGTGCTAAATTTATAAGCTGAAGTCCTTTAATGTGTGTGCCAACATCACGCAAAATTAAATACTGCAACAAAACATTCATACATTCAAGAATAGAGTTTTATTGCATTTGCATTTATTGGTAAAATAATAAAGGACAGGTCCAACATCCATTTTATTTTCTCTTCATTTAAAATATTCACCAAATTTATTTGCATTACTTTCACTCCAGCTCAGTGCGAAAATCATTACAGTGCACTATGGCCATTTACAGTCACGCTAGTTTCTTTTTTTCCCCTTTAAGTTCTTCTTTCAAATGCATTGCCTGTGAAGGGCTGCTGAAATAATATTAATGGAGTTAATGATAAAACATTGTGTTATCATACATGCAAGAAGCGTTACACAGCAAAAGGGAGGAGCCAACAGCAAAAGTACTGGCCGTGTTCTGAGCTCACGAAATATGTCAACTCATTTGACTACAATAGACAATTAGGCCAAAAAAGTATTCCAAATATGCAAAAGAAAGCTGATGGTGGTGTAGCGGTCCAAGTGATCACCTTCAGCTCTTAGGGTCTCCCATGATACATTAGCTACACTGCTAGCAACTGATGCACTGCAGCAGCAGCATGACAGAGTAAACACAGAGCATAGGAGAGAATAAAAATTAAAAGATCAGCCACAAAGATAATGGCTGATCTAGCTTTCCAAGTAAGGGTCACACTGATATAGGGCTGGAAAATTCAACAGAACCAACATTCAGAACCTCTAATCCACATAATCTTGACCATGTCTGTCATTTGATTTTTTATTAAATTCTGTTAATACTTCCTTATTATGTGCTGTTCTCTTTAAAACATACTACCCGAGTGTGTTCTCACTAAACTACAGTCCAGTATGCAGTATGGAAAATTGAAATACAGAGCAGACTGGACAACATGAGCAGTTTGTACCAAATAACAGCACCATGTCCATTGTCTGGACACATTTTGTGCTTTAGTAAATACAACATTAAACAAAAAGAAAAACCGTCACAGACCAAAAGTAATACCACCACTCTCTTACACTTTGAACAATCATATTATTGAAAAATATCCTAGTTGCAGTAGTTGAGCATATTTACAGTGAACTATATGCCTGTGATTGTGTAATAATCATTTACTAGTCAAAAGTCAATTAATCTGGAGATCTCATAACTTTAGATTGCCATCTGATCCAAATATTGTTGCACCCATGGTGTTTGTAAATTTTTCTCCAGTGTTTATAGCTTCTTAACCATGAGCGAGGTGGCTGTTCCATTCTGATACTAGCTGTAGTCTACCATGTTAGCTAGAGCAAAAGAGATGAAATTGAAGGGGTGTGCTCCCTTAGTCTTGTTCTTTGCTGCTCTATTATGAAAAGTGGAAGAATTAAATTTTTACTAGTGCACCCTTTTCTTGTGGTTGTGAGCCGCTTAAAATGTTATCAAGGGTGCCCAGTGGCCAGAGGTCCACACTTTGCACATCCTGTCGATACCCAATGGACTGCCAGACTGAATTAGAAGACACTCAAATGAAGATACTTGAGAGTGCCACTTCAAACCATTCAATGATACTAGTGCAACATAAGAACACATCTGTATTTATTATCTTCCTCCACTCTTTACTTTTCTTTAAGATTTTTGTATAAATTCATCACCTAGCATTTCTCTGGACACACATCTTCTATACAAATCTTCTCAGTTGAGCAGCAAACTAAGACCTAAAGCAAATTCATAATTTCCATGTCAGGATAAGCACTGCTGTAGTAGAGCCTTGTGTAGATCTGGATTTGGTCTGCATGTGTACATGAATATTATGAACATCTGAATCTGGCTACAGTAAGTGTTGAGGAACAAGTCTTTTTCTCGTTATTGAAAGTAACATGGTTGTATGAGAGGAACAAATCTTTGTTTATCTGAAATAACATTACACTGATATGACCGTCTTTCCAGATGTTCCTCCTGCCCAGCCCATTTACAGCACAAATAGCAGACTTGCCTTGCGTATAAGTAATACTGGAGTCTATACAGGATGTATAATGGTCTGTACACAATTTCTACCTGAAGCACTTTTAAGGCCTCAGATCTCTTATGCAGACATTTTGCTTGACTGTGTATTGTGAGCAGAATACTGTCACACACTAACTTCATTGCAATACCTTGTATTAATCTAGTTCACACAATGATGGCTGATGGCTTTCACTGCATTGCCAATGTGTACAAGGACAAAGTTAAGTGGCTTGTAAAGAAATCTGAGAAAGTACAATAATTTTACACACACACACATTTTTTTAATGTATGCAAAAACATCATCATTGCAGTGTCAACTGTAACATTTTTCATTTACAACCCTAACCCCCAAGGCTAGAAGATGAGTCTTTTACCAAACCCCTGTATATTTCACTAAACTGTGAAAAAAGAAAATAAGCCAAAAATTACATTAACTTGCACTATCGGTTGATACTATTTTATCAACCAATTCACACTACAACCAGGGTGGCCTCTTATCTTATCTGTATTTAATTTATTTAATCTTAATAACAGTATGGTACTCAGTTTTTGGTAACCATGGTCCTTCATGTAAATATGTAAAAATTGTGTATGTCTCTGTTCTGTGTCTTGTGTACTGTTTGTTTGTACATGTGTCGTTCTTGCTGCTGTTGCACCCAAATTTCCCCTTGTGGGACAATTAAAGGATTATTCTATTCTATTCTATAATCTAATCATGTGAGAGAGAGAAAGAGACAGCTAACTTTCATCCGACTTTACAAAATGTATGCCAAATTTAAGGATCAAGCAGCTTTTCTTTTTCTTTAAGTTCAGCAACGAGTGATACTGCAGTCAACTCTGGGAAAAATGTTTTCACTCCGCCTTGCTTCATTGCTTTGGTCACTGCATTGACTCTTTACTGTCGCCTGTGAATGTCACAAAGGACACGATACCACTCATCTTTACTGCTTTATCAAGGGTTTGATAAAGTTTTTAAGGTGCTCGGAATGAATGTTGAATGTTTTTTTTGTTGTTTTTTTTAATTTATACAAGTGTATCCATAGTCCACATCCATCTTTAGGGCAAATGTGAGTAAAATACTGTCATTTCTTTTCTTAAGCATTGTTTTTTTTTTGCTGTGTTTTCATAATGCTAACAACACATGCTTTCTTTCATGATCCTCCAATGTGGAAATACTGACTGCAAGTAAGAAAACACCGTGAAATACACGTTGGTGAGCGTTCACTCCAGCCAGTTTGTCTTGGAGGTTAATGGGTTAACTGTGACTGGTGGAATACCGTAACTGTGCAGTACCTGGCAAATAAACCTGCCCAATATAGTTTTGACAACCAAACCATAAGTTATGTAGAATCTTGCACTGATTTACCGGCAGACAATCCCAAACCAGCAACATAGTTTTTCCTTGTCATGCTGGCTCATTGCAAAGCTGCTATTACTGGGGTCATTTATAATATTCAAGTCCTTGCTAAGACATGGCCACTGTCTTGGACTGCATGTGGCAACCACAGTTGTTGTTCTACTGCAGAAAAAGGGTGCAAACTGCAGGGATATCTTAACAATAACCGGCTCATTCATATACCACTACACTGATCTTACACAGGCGGCAGAGCACAACAAAGACCATCATCTCCAGCTATAGTCTAAGACACCGCACTTTTGAGTGCATCCGCAGGATGAGACTGATTTGAAGCAGTTCATTATATAATTCATTAAAATGAGCCTAGCTCTTCTCACTCAAAATTTGACTCAGCTCAAGCACTCAACTGTATACTGAAACCCCAGCCTATATCTAGGGTAACCCACTTAACTGATAGTATCAACCTCAAACACTTTTGGTCATTTTTTTTTTTTTTTTAAATAGGCATTGCACCTTGAACTTAGAATAGAAAACAGAACCAGACAAAAAATGTGCACATTTTTGCAAAACAACCGACATTATAAATGCAAACTCATTCTGAACTGCAGATGCACAGTGTTTGTCAGTAAAACAAAACTGTCTCACACCAATCCCCAAGATGTGTAGTAACAAGTACATTATTTGTATAATAATGTCAATGAGGATACATGCAGTTCCAGATTTAATACATGTGTTTATAATAAATTGTGCTGTGTTAAACCTTTTTAAATTGAGTGCCATCCATGCCTATTTCATGTGCTAAACACTTCAGACAGTGTGACCAGAAATTACTTAAATTATTAGTTAGGCTTTTTCAGTGACTCAGAAGATGTCTCATTTTGACACACACCACCTTTCGCTGCTAGTCTGTGGCAATTCAACATCCTTGTATCAATTATTTTGACTTCAACAGCATTTGGTCGTCCAACAGCAAAATGAACACGAAATACAAACCCTTTATATAATAATCTTGAGACTGCACAAACGCCAAGTTAAGAATGTTAGCTCTGAGAATAAAATTTGAAAAAAAAAAGGAAAAACTGAAGACATTGTCTCTTTAAACACTGTAGGTTCCGATATGACAAGAAATCATCGGATAAGGAGCATTTTTGTACAACAAGCAAACGCTCAAAGGTGATAAGGAAAACTTTACTTGGGGCATCTGAGGTTAAGATCCGGTGACTACAAGGCAGTCACGACCACCACGGGAGCAGCTGAAAACATGCTAGCGTTAGCTTTTGTTGACCGAAGCTTGGGCACAAAGCAGTTGCATCCAGCTAACGACTGCTAGCTTGTTGTGCTCAACTCCGTCGCCTTTTCTTCGTCGACCACAGACAAAAGTAACGTTGACGTCGACTAAATTTAACAGAAATTGGGAAAAAGAAACGAAGCCATTTATCATAGTTAACAACCGAAGGAGCACTGGACTTGGCTTTAGAGACATTATCCCGTAAGACAACTTTGAAAAAGAGGGCCATCTACAGCAAACAGGTTACCTATGGTTGCAGTTAGTTGTCCAACTCATACTTGCAACTAACGCCTACGCCAAAACACTGAAAAACGCTTCACCCCTTTGTTTTCCCAATGCTAGTGTTAAACATGTCCTTGGCTCATAGAAAACTTGTCGAGCAACCTTAAAAACACTATCACTCCTTATAACCAGCTTAAAACCGGGTGCAAGGCAATGGGGAGCGTTTGAGCTTCACACACACACACACACACACAAAGGCTCGGTCTATTCAATGAAACGGAACTATTCTAGGGAACTACAATGATGCACAAAAAGTGAAAATGATAGGTTACACAACCACCCAGGTTCTGATTTTTTTCTATTAACCTTCCAACTAATGTTAGCTGTATGTATTTGCACTGAATAAAACAATAAACGCGTTAATATCTGCCTTTATAGCACCCATGAAATGTTCAATTGAATGTTCCGTTCCGTTGAATAGTCTGAGTCATGAAAGCCAAGGCGGCGACAAACCCCCAACATCAGACTGGAGAAGGATAACGTTGGCTCAGCCTTACGTAAAAAGGTAAATTCCCAACAAACTCAGCTTACATTGAAGGAAAAATTCGATGAGGCAAATATAGCTTACCTTCCAGCCCTATGAATAGAGAGTTATCCTCTTCATGTCCAAAATAAGGGGGATGAAACGTCGCACTTATCACCCAGCTAGCTAGCAAGCTAATGGAGCTAGCTAGCCTCTCTCCAATGAAGCAACACCGCAGTTCTCAAAAATGCATAACGCATATCATTATATTCCAGCGCTGCAATGTTATTCCCAACTTTGCCCATTTGATGGAAAAGCGAATGATGTAAATCCAACAGAAAACCGCTTCATTGGCACACGCATCTGCGGGGATCACTTTCCTTTCTCCAATGACAGCTGTCGTCGCACGAGTTCGGCTTATATAGCTAGTTGGTGTTAGCCACCCAAGTCTACAGCCAATAATTTTACCATTAACATGTAAACATATAGATCTCGAAATCCAAGCGGCTGCTAAAGTCAACGCTCCGTGAGTCAAACTTTAAGTAGGAATCCTCGGGGGAAAGTGTAGCGACCCGCAAAGCAACAGAAAAAAAAAAGCTGGATGCCGACCGCTGGGGGTTGGCAACTGGTTCTATTTTCTTCAGCTGCGACAAGCTGCGGGACCAAGCGGCCAGTTTAGGAGAGACTCACAGTCATCCTGCCACGCAGTAACAACCGCCTCCAAAACACATGTAAAAACAAACATTAGCTTGCCAAAAACAACATCTCGGCTGCCGCGCTGACCGAGCTGCAAAATGACTATGAAATAGCACAAAATTAAGTTGAAGATGACGCTTCGGGGCGCTCTGTAACGGTGGCCATATCTAATGATAAGTGGCACCGAAGCACAGCCTCCCTCTTCAGGCTCCTCAAAAACTAGATCCGCCTCCTCCTCCCCCCGAACAGCACAACTACAGCGCACAAATATTTCAGAATCGACGGGGCTCGCCGAGAAATGGATGTTTCGCGAGTGTGGGGCGTGTTTAAAAAGACCGATGACAAGACGAGATGAGAAATAGCAGGCAAACCATTTTACAATTTCTTCAAAATACTCTCTGACCCTGCGGAGGGATATAAGCATTTAGTAAATAAAATAATGGCAAGAGAGGGCCCGAAAAGATGGAGCCTGGATTCTTGCCGGTTGGAGTTGGAGCTGGCAAAAACCATTGGCGCTTGAGCTCATGCAAATCTTTGCCAGCTGTAGCTTTAGAGAATCCAACATTCGGAAGGCTTCCTCATAGCCGGAGGAAAATACACAAAAAATGGATTAACTTTAATACGCCATGGAGCTGGTGGTTTAGACTGGGTGCGAATGTACCTCAGCTGCTCCCATGCGAAAGCGTCGCTACTCCTGCTTTACACCCCCTACACACACACACGCGCACACACACACACACACACATACAGATACACACAGGTGACAAAAACAACTCTGTGTCTTGAGCTAACATGTTTACCATTACAGGAATCGCTCAGGTGCCAGTCAGACTCACAGCTTGACAAATATGTTTTTTTGTGTTCTCTCCCTTTAAAGGAACTGGTCAAATACTTGTTTTTCTATATCAGGCTATTTACAGCAGTTCTCAGAGAAGACTGGAGAAAACTCTGTTGCTTAGATCTTTGATAAAAAAGCTTTGCTAACGTGCTGACAGCTCAGAAGGGCATTCATACCAACAGACAATTTCTAATCAGCAGTTACCAAAACCATTCATGTCTTTGGGAGGAAGCTGGAATACCAGGCGAAAGCATGCCATCTCCGCATGACCACATCCACCTCTAGAACATCTTACTGGCTCTAAAAGATCTCTAACAATGACCTTTCCTCAAAGACAGGATGGAAGAATTGAGATGAGGCCCTGCTGGAACATAAAGGAGGGGCATTTTGCATCATGCAGAAGATCAAGCACCATCGGTATCAGCTGACCGAGTGTGAATAATGTTGCCGCCAGACCTGCTTTATTCGGGTGTGACAGATTAGACTAGTTTAGAGAAGATCACATCATCCCCAGTGGCTGCAATAGGTTTTTTCTCCTCTTCCAACTCTGCCATCCCTTTCTAGAGATGCAATACTATTCCCTAAAATAATATTCCCCTGTTTTCTGATTTAATGGTGTTAGAGAGTTTTTTAAACACAAAGTAATATTGTAAATACACACAAAATAATGGATGACATTTAAATTTACGATATTAGTACACATCAACAGTCCTAACTAATAGTGAGGTGTAGGTGTTTTGGGAAGAAGTGAAACTCATCACTTTTAGCACCTAAAGGAAAAGAAAACAGGCAATTTAAGCCACCAATGTCGTGGCTTCAGCTGCACTCAGGATGTCAACAGCCTTGAGCTCGAGTGTGTCCTTACTAGAGGACAACTAATGCTAACATGGTGGCAAGCAATTTAAAGAGGCAAGCGGAAACCAAGCATCCATTCAGCGAGAGACTTTGCCTACTGTGAAAGAGCACAGTATCTGAACCACAGGCAGCAATAACATTTGTTTGACTGTGTAAAAAGTGTCTGATAAGGAGGTGGATGCACGTTATAGTTTACCTCATTATATGTGAACTATATATATGTGAATACAAATACAAACCTTGGAATCTTGGTTTTATCTTTTTTCCTTTTTTAAAATTACTAAATGTGTAAATATTCAAGGATTCCTATGTGCTTACTGTCATTCTAACACAGACATATTCACATGAGATGAAACAAAACTGTGCACCTAGGTCCTGTGTAAAAGCCAAGAGAACACAGAAGAGTAATACAGGAAAAAAGGAAAAGAAAAATTATTTACAGTGTCAGTACAAATAAGACCATTTTCAAAAAATAATTAAATTGTGTGCAGTGGGAAGACAAGTGGTTTCACATGTCTGTTTCCTCTGGCTGGGAGCAGCAGAGACTACAGAGCACCACCAGAGTTCAACTGTCTTGCAGCCTGAAGAAGAAGCTTTTCCTCAGTCTGGTGGTTCTGCTCTTGATGCTCTGCAACATCCAGCCTGAGGGGAGTGGGACAAACAGTCTGTTTCCTGGGTAAGTAGGGTCTCTAAAGACACAAGAGGCCCTTTTTCTGCTAGTGTAGATGTCTGTGGTAATGGTGGTCTTGGGCTGCTGCCAGCAATGCTCTGTGCAGCTTTTACCACCCTCAGCAGAGCCTTCACCTCTACCACAAAGCATGACATCCCACAGTGATGCAGGAGCACAGGGCACTCTTCACCACTCATCTCTAAGTTTAGAACTCATGATCGATCATCTGTCTCCATCTTACCCTATTCCTAGAATCCTCCTCTCACTCACCAACCTTTCCCTTTTACTCTTGCTGCGATCATTCTATCATAAATCACCCCTGACACTTGTCCCCTCTCTTAACTGTCTACAAATTCGTTTTCATCTCTCTTATGCACTGCCCATTGCTTTAAATGGTTGACCCCAGGTACTTGTGCACCTGCACTCCGTTTGCTCCTTGCAGCCTCACTAAATGTTATTACTCTTTTCTCTAGAGCATACCTCCACCTCTCTAGGTTCTTTTCCACCTGTTCCCACTCTCACTACAGATCACAATATCATCTGCAAAGATCATAGCATCAGGGAGACTCCTCTGTCAATCTCTCCATCACTTCTGCAAACAAGAAGTGCCTCAGAGCCAGTCCCCATCTTGAAACTATCTGCTGCTCTTACCATGCACCTCATCATACATGTCCTGCACCGTCCTTACATATTTTCTCCTTACTTCCTCATGCAGTACTCCAGTTCCGCACTTGACACTCTATTCTACCCTACACTTTCTCTGGAAGTAAAGGCTGTAAATTATAGAAGGAGATATTGTAACCCTAGCAAAGACCACTTCCATCACGAGTTAACCTTTCAGAGGATCTAGGTGATCGCTAGAAACAGCTGAAGTGATTAAGTTTTTCCGTAATTATTCCCCCGTGTGCATGGCTCCTCACCTGCGCTCCCACACTCCATTCTCCTGTGTGGCATCTTTAAAGCTGACCTCGCAGGAATCATCTGACTCCAGCCCTGGGGATGATGAGCAAGAGTGTGAATAGGAGGAGACAAAGTAAATATATAGGTTCAAGAAATATCTATATATAATTAACTAATTAGGGCCTTCGTCGGCACGTCTCACCTGTCTCAGCGTCGAAAAACTCCTCCTCGCTGTTCATACTGAGCAGTCAAAGTAGCTGCAGGTTACTCAAAAGTCATGTTTCCACCGTTGGCCTGTCTCTGGAGCCCAGCCTTCCTCCGAGCATCACAGACAGCAGCACCCACCACCTACAACGACACCGGCAGCGTCAACACCAAGCGGGACAGTCACACATTACTCACCGCATGAGTAATGTAATCAAAACAAAAACAGCTTCCTCTCTGGCTGTCAGTCGCCGTGCTCCTCTAAAAAAAGCCAGCAAGTTAGCTTTAAGACTAGCTCACTAGCCCTTAGCATTGCTGCTGCAGATGGTTTAAATGTCCGCTGGGCAAAAAATGATGTAACAACATCAACACAGTCAACAACAAACCCCCACGGACACTGACACAGACATTTAAACACAGCTCAGTCACATATACCTGTGAGTTCAGTTCAAATTATTGATCTGGTGACATAAACAACCGAAGACAGTAATGCCTCTGGAAGTAGGCGGAAGTGGGCGGCAAGGACACCACGATTGGCAGGTCTGTCAGCCAATCAGAGCGCAGGCTACAGAGATCCAGAAATAAAGGGCAAAGAGCAGACGTGGGGTCCAGCGGCTATTTTTGCACATAACCAATAATGTGATATTAAAAAAAGGCAACGCTAGGCTCGGGCTGGATAGACAAAACTCTTTAAATATCAATATTAATATGTATTAAGTGATTATTATAAGTTTATTATTTTATTTATACTAGCAACACAGAAATACATAGAAGCTAAAGGGATTGTAATCGTGAGTTTAAACTGACCAAGATTTTACTAAATATTTAAATTAATCCGCAGTTGTTTATGTGCATGGAAAGTATTAGAATGCAGAGCTCCTAAAATGATAAATGTCGAGATCCCTGTTGTTTTGCTCACTTAGAAGTAGTAGATCTTTATTTTTAATTATGTAACATGAAATGTACCTTAATTTTATAAGATCTTTACCTGTTAACACAGGTGCAAATTCACCCCTGAAATGGAGATTTTGTGGTAATATCCCGAGGCAATCTTATTTTATGCACATTCATTTTTTGTGGATGGAATGATGGATGGATGGTTTATTAGTGTAACATAGAAGTGCAGGTGAAATTATATCTCAAATATTTTTAGGGGTTTCTTTTGTTTTGTTTTGTTTTTTTTTTTAATTTTATTTTTAACATTTTGGATTTTGTTTTTGGCTAAAGCATCCTTGACTGAAATGTTTTAGCAGGAAAAAAAGAAAATTAAGGTTCTTTTGTGGTGCAAACTAAGCGCTACTTTTCATTTTTCAATTGTTGAAATATTACATTTTATCCAGTATATATTAATTCAACAAAAACAATATGGTTTCATTGTCTCAGCTCTGTGATATAAAGTCTTCCACATGCCACTGAATTTCTTATAAAGCACCCACTAAGATATTTAATTGATTTATGCTAAGTTGATAAAATGCAGTAAGAGTCTACGGAAGCCCATCAATAAATAACAAGAAGTTCATTCTCTTTAATAAGCCTTTAAGTGCACATAAATGTTAAATCATTATTACAATAAATTGTTGTAAATGCGTTGTGGTGCAGATGCACTGTAGCTTTTGTGCAGAAGGTAAGATCAGTATGTCTGTGTAGCTTCTCAGTCATCCACTTCACTGTAGTCTAAGGAGCTTGGACTGAATTTCTTGTCCAAGAGGCTTCTCCATGTTAAGTCATTATTGTAAAAAAAATGTTGTAAATAGATTGTGGTGCAATGAAAAAGTCTCTTGGATAAGAGGTGAAACATCTAAAAGTAATTTAAAGAAGTCCAGTTGCTTTCTTTACAAGCTCCTTAGAAGGTAAGATCATCTCTTCCTGAGCACTGAAGATAAAAAGGAAAAGGTGTGACGGAAGTGTGGAAAGATGATAGGGGAGAAACCAAACTCTGTTTGGTTATCATAACGGCTGGTTAATAGTATAATAGCTGGTTGATGAAGATTTTGGTTGATGTTACCTGGAAGAGAAAAACATTTCACGTCTGTTACAAACCACAAAGACATGCCTGCGGTCCCTTTGAACACAGCTCCAGTATCCACAAGGTGGCAGCTTTACACAAACATTCCTCTTGCTTTATTCATTCTGCTTCATCTTTATTGTTGCAGAAATGGCCTTGTGAACATTTGCATACATTACTTGCCAATATTTCAACAATAATTGTCAGTTTAGAAGTAAATACATATTAAATTAGAGCAACATTACACAGAGGGGAATTGTGAAAAAAAAACTTTTAAAGGGGAGACCTGTTATCTTTGAACTTATTTTCTGTAATATATACAGTGGAGGATTAAATGCTAAGCAATGTTTTAATAACGAGGTACAAGTGAGCTAAAAATCTCAGGCTTCGTCTGAGCTAAATGCGCTATTTCAGGCATTTTTTTTTCCTGTTTTTTTATTACAGCAGCACCACCTGCTGTTTTAACCTTGTGTTTGCAAGATGCAGCCAATCAGATAAGCTGGCTGAAAAGCAGATGTGGTGAACTGAAATGATGCAAATAGAGCATACGTGAGGAGCTGCAAAAAGATCCGGTCAAAAAAAGGATTATTCATAAACATGCAAATGTAGTCTGGTAGAGGCGGATAAAAATGTAGCTGGGAATTAAGATTATTCATTCATAGTAGTAGTTGGTTAGTTGGGTTAATCGCTTGTCAGATTTCCAAAAGGAGAAAGTAAAAGCCGAGGGCAAGAAAACAACTTGGGAATCACAGTGATACCGGAAAACCGTCAAAATAAAAGCCTCTAAACTGACTCGGCGTATGGGATGATGACAGTATGATAAAAATACGAAAACGCGAGGTAACGATATGTTAAATTTTATTTTCTTTTATAGAAATTTACAAAATAAACTTAATCATGTATAATCCCAGGCCTACACAATATTTTTCATATCGGGGGTTTTTTCAAATTCATGCTGGTTTGCTGACACAATGGAATGCTCTGGGAGAGAGTGTGTAGAATAAACATAATATTTACTCTGACCAAGATAAATAGAAAATAAGGATGGGTCGGAGCGGGGTGGAGGAGGGAGATGGGGTGGCGACGACCGGAAGCCTGTTCTAAGCTTCGGCAACGTGACACTGTGACTTGTTCAGTGAGTGCGCTTTGGCAAAGTTTCAGTGTTGAGGATTCAGAGCAGCCAGTCGGGTCTTCGGAGTCTGTGAGCTGTGAATTTTGATATTTTAAAACTAGTTTAAAACTATAATGATCATCTTGAATTCTTTGCTCGAATGCTGAAGAGAAAATGACGAACAAAGACGGAGATAAAAGCCTGAAGACTGCACTCCGCAGCCAGAAACAAGCCAAGGCGCACCAGGAGAAAAAGGATCAATCATCCAATGATGGCTCCTATTCAAAGGAGGCACAATTTACGGGTCAGTGCGACCCTGTGAAGGAGGTGAAAACTGCGGGACCGCAGGGAAAGAGAGCGGGGAAAGTGTCATCAGGTGTCAGCCCGGAGTGCCAGAGGAGCCCCGGCGCGCAGAGAAAACTCTCCGACGCCAGCAACGCTTCAGAGGATCTGAGCAAAGACTCCGGCTGCCTGTCGGGGAAACTGTCCTCCTCGGACAGCAGCTCGGAAATCTCTGACTGCCCGTCGGATGGTAACAAACACGACTCTGAGTTAAGCTGGATAGACGGCAAAGCTTACGTGACCCCAGATAGCGAGGGCGCAGGCGACGGCAAACGGTGCGCAAGAGCGGCGAGAGATATCTGCGCTCTCCAGGCGGAGGCTGCT
The DNA here is from genome assembly GCA_015108515.1 of Hemichromis elongatus. Lineage (NCBI taxonomy): Eukaryota > Metazoa > Chordata > Actinopteri > Cichliformes > Cichlidae > Hemichromis > Hemichromis elongatus. Next base: position 86,559 of record VUQR01011390.1, read on the forward strand.
GCAGGGGGCTTCAGTTTGTTCAACTCTTCGGGGGCGTTTATGAATCTTATGATGGGGGAAACAACCGAAGACCTCGTCAGGGAAGTGGAAGATCTGAGATCAGAGAACGAGTATTTGAAAGTAAGTTTGATCTAATTTGCTTAATTAAATTAGCTTAATGCAATTAGCGAATTCAATTTGGTTTTCACGAAATGAATCATCTACCTTGCTGCATAAAGTCAGTGCATATTGGTTTTACTTGTTTATGAGAGCCTGCGAATCGCTGTGGGAGGACCCTAAGCTCAACACCAGAGCCGATTTTCTGCAAATGCTTAGATCAGGCCAGTCTTCTTTAGTGAGCGCATGGCAAGTGGCTTTAATAGAAGAGCCAAAAGTCACTACTGACCTAAATAAATTATGGAACAACCCCACACTTACGCAGATTTTTACAGTAGCTGAGTAACTGCTGACTGAGCTGGTGATTAGATGAGTAACTCCTGACTGCAAGGGCATTTTTTGGTCGAACTGAGGAAATTACTCTGTAACTTGATGCAGCAGGTCACCAGTTTGCAGGAATATGTCTGGAAACTGGGGTTTGATTATAAATTGGTGGTTGCAGAGTTTTGTCAGTGGAGTAGTGCTGAGCAAGTCCATCTACAAGCCCAGTGGTGCTGTTTTATTTTCCCTTTTCACCCTTAAAGGGATGATCCACTGAGTTGTACCTTGATAAAGAAAGGTCATAATCAAAACTGCTGATGTCAGACATTAAGTTCTGAGTGTGATTTAAGCTTTCTGATCAAACGTTTCATGACTTGGAATATGCTGGAAACAGCATGTTTCTGCCCTAGACGCTCACTTCTGTGACTTAACCTCAGCTTGTAAGTGCAGATTCAAACTGTGCTCATTAAAGTAATCAGGGGCCTTGAAGGCCATGTACAAAGCAGTAAAAGGACATATAGGCATCTAATGGAAAACTATAGCAGTTAGAGCTCAAATTATTAATTAGTTAGTTGGGCTAACATAAGCCGATATGTTTTTTTAAAAGAATATATTTACAAAAAGATTCTTTGAGTAATTTTTACATGGCATCAATGTGTAGTTTGTCCTGTAGATAAGCTGTTATTGTTTATAACAGCTGAAGCTGAGTGAAGAGTGAATCCATGTTTCACTTAGTTGTTTTCATGAGTGTCTAATGTCACCATAACACCTCGATTTAAGTTAACGGGAATAATGGGAAAATATAACTTTGTCATATTTACAGTGTTATGCAAAAGTCTTGAGCCCCTCTTCATTTAGTTATATTTTGTCTCTAAGTAGCCAGACCTTCATGTGACATTTTTCTTTGGATGTTGGCTGCTTTTTTCTCTCAATTGTATTACAGTTCTTGTACCTGAGCATTTTCAGAGTATTTTTTTAATGATTAATTAATTTTTGTCATTAACCCACTGAACACAAACCCATGAATCAATCTAGCACAAAAAACATGCCTAACTCAAGGGATGAACCAGTGTTCTGTCTAGAGACCACATAGCAAAGAACCTGTTTAAACTATATATTGCCTGTTACTCAAGCACATCATTTGTTCCATCTTATTTATTTGAATCTATGAAAAATCTGTGCTAAAGATGAAACAATTTGGCAGATATAAAAGAATATTTTTCCACCTAGATGTGATTTCCAAACAACTAAAACGTGGATTATCTCAGCGTGGTTTTCTGTATGTCCTTAAAAAAAGAGGGACAGAAGGGCAGCAGGAATGAGGGGAAGGGAGGAAGGAATAATCAGGGGAGAAAGATGCATCAAAAGAAGAGGGTGGAAGGAAAAAGTAAGAAAGAAGGAAGAAAATATGGTGGAAAGGAGGGAAGGAAGGAAGAAGTGATGGAAGAGGGAATGATGGAATAGATAAAAATGGAAAAATCAACAAAGGGAGAATGGAAGGAATTGGGTTGAATAAGGACTGATAGAAGGAAGAAGGGCAGGAGGGAAGAAAAACAGGGGTACCATTAAAAGGAGAATGTAAAGAAAAAAGGGTAAGGACAGAAAGCAGAATCAAGAGACAAGGAACAAAGGCAGTTAGGAAGCATGGAGGGAATAGCAGAAGTTGGGGGAAAGGGCCAAGGAAGAAGTAAAGGAATGGGTAAAAGAAGGGAAAGGGGGAAGAAAAGGAAGGAGAAAGTGCCTTGACTCATGGTTTAAATATTTCTGTGTCATCTGTCCCAGGACGAGGTGGAGGAGCTGCGCTGTGAGATGCTGGAAATGCGCGACATGTTCCAGGAAGAGGAGGTTTACCAGCTGCAGGAGCTGCGGTTGCAGCTGGAGCAGGCCAACAAGATGTGTCGCATCCTGCAGTACCGCCTCCGCAAGGCCGAGCGCCGCAGCATCCGAGTGGCTCAGACCGGACAGGTGGACGGGGAGCTGGTCCGGAGCCTGGAGCACGACATCAAGGTCAGAATGTTGGGTGGTCTTTTTGCACAAACTCTCACTACCAACACACTGCAATTAAGCTCCTTCTCTGAAAACCGACTCGGTGAAAACATCAAAGTGAACTTTTACTGCAGAACCACAAACCTACTTTCATCGCAGCGCACTAAACGCTGATCGTCTTGTTCATACAGGCTTTAATCAGTCGACTGCACCCTGAGTCATGGCTGTAAAGTACTCCCTGCTGTTTATTCACACCACAAGAATGTCATTAGATTGAAAAGTCTTCATCATGCATCCTGTTTATATTTCTGTAGCATAATTACAGCGTAGCTGTTCTGCGTGAAGACTGAACGATAAAAGCAGAGTGATCGTAAGCAGAATCACCGTTGTTGAACTGAGGAAACCAGACTCTGTTTCTGTGAACCAGGCCAGTGTGTGTGTGTGTGTGTATGTGTGTGTGTGTGCACTATTGGATTCCTTACAGCTTCACCCTCCTCGCCCCCCTCCATCGACTCATGGCTCAGTTCCCATCAGAAGAACTTTCTTGTAAAAGTTTCTCGGCTTTAACCAAACCAACTGCTCTAAAGGCTCACTCATTCAGGAAATAACGCTCATGAGAAAACAAATAAATGAACAATCCAAAAAACTTTATTTACATCACTTTTCCTGTCTTACCCTGCTTTTTACTTCACCTGCAGGTTGCAAAGAGCGTGTCCCTCCGCCTGTACAACGAGCTGGAGGCGGTCCAGAAGAAGAACTCCCAGTTGGAGTGGGAAAATGAGGTGCTCCGTGAAAAGACTCAGGAACTGGAAGTGGCCAAGCAGGTCTTACAGACTGAGCTGGATAAAACCAGAGAGGTGAAAAAAATAAATTACTCATTAGCGAATAAAGAATGTTTGAAGAAGACCTCAAAAGAAAAAAGTCCTGCCTCGACAATGTCTGTGGAAGTGTTCGAAAAAGCTAGCCCCACTTTTTACTCACCTTTTGAGATCTTCTTTTAACAGTCACATGATTCCAAATATTTGGAAAGCATCTATAAGTGTTCCTGGTCCCCTAAACCTTCAGGCCCCAGAGGTTTTAGACCAGTCACTCTTACATGGTGATGAAATGTTTTGAACATCTGGTGAAAAACCACGTAGCATTACAGCGTCTTACTTATTACATACTCTTCTGGGAAAACCAGAAGGCTGAAGCTGAGTTTTTATTTATCTTTGAGGTGGACTTTTCGTCTGTGTTTGACAGCATTTTACAGCGTATTTTAGTAAAAAAAATGCTGGAAGCAAAATTTTCCCTTCTGTCTTGTTTGATTTTATGGATTGTTGATTTTCTTGGCAGCAGAACACTGCAGGTCAGAGTAGGAACTTTACTTTTAGAGAAAATGAGCAGACCACAAGCTTCCCTCAGGGTTGATGGGGGGTGGGGGTGGGGGGACTTATCTCCTCTTTTAAACTATTGAAATCTGCAGGGTGCTATTGCCCTCCTTTGTTCACAAAATAATTGGTGTAAAGGATTTTATTCATGAAAGCATCAAATTTCTAAATATGGGCAACACATTGGATCCCCAGCTGGTCTGACAAAAACACTCCTAATGTGCAGTGAAAGTATTTGTATGTTTTCATGTTGATGTGTTTGTCCCATATTGATGTATGAAAATGTCACGTAATTTCTGCTATGATCCAATTTCCATACGTGGACATATAAATCTATCAATCTACAGTGAGGAGCTCAGCCATTCAGGGCTCAGAGTAGATCTGCTACTCCTATGCATCAAAATGAGCCAGTTGAGGAGGTTTGGACCTCTAACCAGGGTGCCTCATTGGTGAGGTAGTACAGAAAGGCCTCAGGGTAGGTGAAGGATCAGGCTGGAGAGAGTACATCTCTCGGCTGGTTTGGAAACACCTTGGTGTCCCCCAGGAAACGGTAGAGGGGGTTGATAGGAAGAAGGAGATTATCTTAGAGTGCTGCAACTGCAACCGGATGTTTGATGCTCACAGTGCAGAATTTGATGATAGAAGGCACACTGATTAAGTTTAACATTATTATTCTGGGCCTTTTAGTTCATACTCTGTCGCTATCTCCTCCTCTTTTAAGCCAACTTTCTTCTGATTGGCTGCCTCTCAAAAACAAAAGGTTAAAACTGCAGGTGGGTGGGGCTGTTTGAATGAGACCATATTAAGGATATCCATTCTGAGTGACATCATACGGAGCTAAAAATAGAAAGAGACCTCTTGAAACCAAATCCTTAGGTTCATACTGTTACACTGTAACTGCATATATGACAGAAAAAAAGAAAAGAAAATAACACTAGATCATTTTTAAAAGTTTTGAATTTTCACACTGGTTTCATTCAATCCCTGGATCCTTAATTCATGGATGGTGTGAGATCTTTTCATCCCTAGGTGAGGTATGTAGTCACAAACCGCTCTTGCTTATGGTTTCATTACTGACCTTGGGACAGACTGGACTATTAACTAAATATTGTGACTTGGAGCTGAAAATGAGAATACAACAAGTGCATAGATCTGCCAATCAGACATGACGAATCTAATTGAATTGATTAAATAAAAAAAACACTCAGCTCTCATAAGAGCTGCAGATAAACTTAAGAGGGGGTTCTTCATACACTTCAACATGTGTCTTTAAGGGATATGTATATATGTATATGTATTTAGGTCAACCTTGAGAGAAACATAAACTTTCATTGCTTGGTTCAGGCATCCTCCTCTCCATTACCCTGCACAGCTGCACCCATCCAGACAGCTGTCCCCCTCATCCCTCTGTCACCCTGATGTCAGGTGACACACGATCCCGGTGCAGATCACTTATATGAGCGGAGGGCTCGGCCGGCAGCTGCCTGGTGCCGGGGATGGGCGAAGCAGCCTGGTATGCTGAACTCCAGGCACAGCTGACATCGTCGGCTGACAGAGCAGAAAAAAAAAGTAGAGAGATTACAAAAATAGACTTACTTTCTTTTTCTTACTGCTTTTATTAAGCTTGGATAAATCTGGATGAGTGTGTATTAGGGCATCCAGAAACGAGGGTGCACAGGCATACTGACCTACAGCCATCACTCAGCACGCTTTGATCAAACGACAGCCTCGACACCCATCCACCTTTTCTTCTGCCTCCTGTGAGCACCAGTGTGTACTCCGGTAACACGTGTGTGGTTTAATCCAGGATTCAGTGATTTGGCACGAGCTCAGTCTGCTCCACTCATCTGAGACAGCTGCTAGTCCCTTTGATCCCAACAGGGAAATCCACTTAGATTACCTAATCTAACCAGCAAAAAAACACAGCGTGGATAGATTGTGAAGGAGGATGAGTATGCCAGAAATTCACTCTGCCGCTGCTCAATATCTGTGAGGTTGTTTGACTTAAACATAAATGTATAGCTGCACAAGCTGACTATAGATGTGTAGTAAGAGGACAGAAGCTGAAACAAAGGCAATAATTTTACAGTTCAAGAAGTATTACCATTTATTTCCATCTTTACTTATTAGGAACAACAAATTTCAGGTCACAGTAACACAAATCTATTGAGCCTCCAGGCCCCACAGCCTTGAATTCAAAACGCTGTAACTCCCTCCCTGTTTGCTCCTTCTAGACTGACTATTATTAACACAGTGAAATCCTGTCGAGTGTTTAAGAGGAAGACAATGCTGCCTGACAGAAGCTTACATTCCTGTCATACTCAGACCTACAAACTGACTCAAGTAGAGACGGGAAGGACACGGAGGGGAGAAAATGTCACATTTAGTGCCTTTTCAGGCATCTCTGAGAAGGAGAGTAACAGCATGATGAATATTTACTTAAAGGATTAGCTAAACATTTTGGGAAATATGCTTATTCACTTTCTTGGTGAGAAGATCAGCACGACTTTCATGCCTGCAGAGGTTTTAACATCCTTCTACAAGCATTTTTAAAGCTCATTAATTAGCATTTTATATCTAATTTGTTTAATTTACATGGAAAATAACAGAAGGAACTTGTTGTGGTTAGCAAAGCTGCAGGAAGTCACGGTGTCTAGCGCATAAACCGATGTTACACAAACATCATATAAATTTAGAATCTTTAAACATACTATGCCTCCTCACTGAACAAATTTTAGTGTGTTATAAATTTTCTTATGTAATCATCAAACACAAATGTTGAGCTATTCATTTACCTGCCTTTATATTTTTAAACTAAACTTCAGATTTGTATTTTTCTTGTTTTCAGTGACATAAAGAACAAGAGTCTAAGTACAGCCTTACTGGTTCTATAGGAATTAAGAGGGGAAGTAGCAGCCAGGTGCTGTCAATCAAATGTAAGTGACTGATTGATCATCAGCACACATGAGTACCTCTATAAAAGCTGAGGTTTTGATAGTTTGCTGTTCTGGACCATTCAGGTTTGTTAACACAATGCCAAAATCTTGTAGGAGTGGATATCCTAGCAAATTCCCCCCCAATTTGTTGTGCATTTGGAGGGGATTTGTTGGGACAACCAAGGTCAGATTGTGCAACGCTCAAAGAAACTACAAAAAACCCAGAAGCAGCATCTCAGACTCTACGGCCCCAGTTGGTATGTTAAATGTTCAAGTTCATGACAGTAAATTCAGAGAAAGATTGAACAAGTACCGGCTGTTTGTAAGAGTTGTTGGGAAAAATCCTCTTCTTTCTAAAAAGGACACAGCAGCACGGCTTAGGCTCCTGGAACAATGTTCTTTAGACAAGAGACAAGTTTGGAGATTTTGGGTCCTAATGCACAGCCAAACACGACAGATCAGCACAAACACCTCATACCAGGTGTCTGCAGACTGATGGAGGAGCAATGATGTGTACTTGTTCGTTAAGTCGACCACGAACTCCTCAAACATGAGGCCACCTATCCGACAGCTAAAACACAGCAGCATATCTACAACAGTCTGACTGAAAAAGAAAAGAATCGAGGTTACAATGGCCAAGTCAAAGTCCAGAACTCAACCTGACTGAAATGCTGTGGAATGTTAATGGAGCTTTGCAAAAGTGACTCCCCACAAACCTCAAAGAACAAAAGTGGCCAAAAATGATGTGATAGACATGCAAAACACTGGCAAACTGTTACTTCAAGTTACTGAATGAAGTTATTGCAACCCCCACTGACCTGCTGTTCAAGTCAGTCAATGAGTGGAAAGTTTACTTGCATTCTTTCTCATTTCCAGCAGGAGGTGTCTTCCCTGGTTTTAATAAGACAGTGTTTGTACAGACATATCGTTTAAAAAAAGACTCTTTGGATAACTTTCCTAATATGTTTATGGTCTTAGTCTATAGTTTAAGTTCTTATTTAATACAGGTAAATGAATTATAAATCATACAAAGCTACTCTTTAAGTCAAAGGACAAAAATATAGAGCTGGAAATGAGCAGAATTAGTCCTCATCAGATTTCTACTAATATCTCTATACATCACCAGTGTTCATCATTTATATAACAGATTTAGAGTAAAAATGTAATGTAGAAAAGGTTTATTTCTTTCAGATCTTTATTTAATTTCATACAGTTGTGGTTAAAAATGAAAAAAAAAGAAACAAACATAAACACAAAAATGTCTTGATGCATGCTCAATCATCCAGTTAAGGAAAACTCTTATTTTCATTCCTTAGAGCTCTTTGAAGAGGAAAAGCATCAGATCGATGGCCAGCAAGGCAGAGAAAAGGCTCTCTCAGCAGATTGAGGTTTGTATATTTGTTTCTAAACATGGCTGCATCCGTGAGTTATTTCATGTCATCATGACTGTCGTCACTGCTGTTTGATTTGCCAAAAGGATGACAGCTCCGATCTCAAGTGCCAACTCCACTTTGCCAAAGAGGAATTAGCTCTCATGTGCAAGAAGCTCACCAAATTGGTATCAGAGAGTGAGGCGATGCGCGAGGAGCTGGCTAAATACCGCTCAGCCTACGGTGAAGTGGACACCGCCCAATCACCTGAAGGCAGGCAAAGCTACGCCCACGCCAGGGAGGCGGAGGTCAAAGTTCATCTTAAACTGGTGGAAGAGGAGGCCACACTTCTGAGCCGGCGCATCGTTGAACTGGAGGTGGAGAACCGTGGTCTGCGAGCAGAAATGTGTGACCTCAGGGAGAAAACTGGAGGTGGAGGAGGAGGAGGGGAAGAGCAGGATGAAGAGAAGCGGGATGTTTCGGAGGAAAATATGTCAGCGAGTGTTGCGATGAAGGAAAGAGAGGGAAAGGAGAAAAGCATAAAAATTGGAGCCGTGATATACGACCGGGGTCAGGATGAAGGGTCCGAGAAAAGAAAAGGCAATGAGGAGACCGAAGGGATGATCATCAGAGAAGGTCCTGTGGGAGGCGAGTGGGATCCCTCAGACAGTCAAAACAGTGATGACAACAAAAACCTCCAAGAGATAACTTTGAAGGACTATGAAGCTCTGGTGGCTCTCAGAGACCATGCCTGCATTTTGAGTTCAGCCATACAGCTCCTGATTACATCACCCAAAAATGGCCACAGCTCGTCTCCCTCGCGTACTTTCACCCCGCCAACAGACTGTAACGGAAAGGCACAGAAGATTTCTCTGAATGAGGCTTTGGAGCTTTTAGAGGCAATGCTGTTGGCTTTCATCGGGCGGGTGGAGATGCTTCTAACAGCCAAAGATACACAGAAGATCTCAGTTAACTCCTACAGTTTCCCTTTCTTCTGTGGAAATCCTGACATGGAGTCAGAGAGTAAGCAGGAGTGTGGCGAGGCGAAGAAGTCAGAGAAACAGATGAGGAAAGCACCTTCTGTTCAACGGGGCCTCGGTGAAAAGTGCAGGGATCCAAAGACGCAGCTTTCACTGCAGATTCTTTGGATCCTCCATCAGTGGTGTCAAGTTAAAGGACCTGACATGGAAGGAAAACAGGTACAGTTAAAGATGGTCTAAATAAACTATGCTTGTGCTTATTATAACACTTGAAAAAACATGCAAAGCTGTTGAATATTCAAATACATTTGGGCGTTTTTATTCAGGATAGAGAGAAAGCCGTGTCAGTGCTGAAAGGATTGTTGCAAGACCTCGCTGCAGAGCTTCAGGATGAGCGGATTGAATGTGACAGTGAGGCCAAGGCCACGCCGGGCAAGCCAGCTGAGGTAAGGATGGTGTTTACGCCTCAGGCATGTGTGCCCCGCTGTGTGTGAGGCTGCGTGATACAGCGGGAAGTCCTGCCGATGATCTGTCTCCCTGGCCTCATGTCCGCCTGACAGTCGGTTCAGCGGGCATCATGAAAACACTCATGCCAAAGTATTTAGGCTAATCTCTTGTAGGGGGCTGCAGCCAAACGGGACAGGCATTTTCAAACATAAAGCACGAAAACACTCAAATGATTTTCTGCAGTCCTTCAGCTTCTTCTGAATGGTCATTTCCATCTCCTTTGCTATTCCTTTGCTGCAACTTTCACCATTTCAAATTTCTGTGTTTTCTAATCATGGTCTCAGATGCTCTGTTTTTTTTATGTACAGTGACGCAGTGGCGGGTGAACACACTAAAAAGAAATAGTCAAGTTTGTGAATTTTTGGGGGGATTTTAGTTTCTGATGACAAATTGCTGAGATGCATGAAATGTGCACTTTGAGCACATTTTATTATGTTATATATTTCCATTTAAATATTTGAATTGCCTATTTAAACCACAAATATCAGGCTCATGTTGACACTAAATGTGGGGCACAACAACAGTTTTGGGCAGTCCATCAAATAGTTATTGAGAGATTTCAGTGTAGACTGAATGTTTGAATCTGAAGTATCTGACCTAATGTTTGGTAATATTTTCTTTCTCTTGGCTCAGCGTCCTGTCGGTGGTGTTTTTCAATATGGTCGACACCGTGAAGCTGAAAGGTCTGTTTTTCCACAAACTTTCACATCTTTTTAATGAGTTCATTAAAGTTATAACTCATAAATCACCTGATGCCTTTGTATTTTTTTGCACCCATAAAAAAAACCAGAACCTGCAGCTCGACAGGAAAAAGACTCAGACAATTTCCTCCATGCAGCTCTCAGAGGAAGAACTGGTGCTATCTGAGCCAAGAGGCTGCCCAGCTTGACCGAGAGGAACCGGTTAAGACGTGGGACCATCTAATCATGCCGCTTAGCTTCCCTGATCTTGACTTTGAGCAGATGTCCTTGGACAGAAGCCACACTGCTCCAGAGAAGTCTACCGTCCGCATCTACTACAGCCCCCCATCGGCCCGCAGAGTCCAGCTGGCTCAGCTGAAGCAAAGCCCAGACGGAGGATCCGTGGACACGCCCTCTCCCTGGTGCACGCCGCCAACCTCATTCTCACATCTCTGTCTGGGCTCATCTGCCAATCTGAGTGATGACATGAAGGAAATGACGGCTGGCTGGAGGCAGAAGTGTCAAGACAGCCCACAGGAAAAGAGGGAAAGATTAGCCGGCCGGGGATGGGTGGATGTGTCCTGCTCCGGTACTCAGACCCACATCAAACCACAGATGGTGAGTGTTGGTCAGCAGACAGATGCGACTCAGGGGTCGAGCACCACGAGAAGCAGTCCTTCTCGGGCCCTGAGCTCTCCTCTGGTCTCTGCCCGCTCTCACCACATATCCACCTCACTGGAGGGGATAACAGGCCGAGCAGAGAGATCCAGACACTCCACCTCATCGCCTAAACTGTACCGAAGACAGTCTCTCCCCTCTTCCTCCAATCTGAGCTCCCCCTCCTCTGCATCTACCTCTAGAGATCGAACTCTGTGGAACCTGGCACATCAAAATCAGTCTGGCCTCGCGTGGACTCGACAAACCAGCTCCCGAGCAGGTGCCGGGCAGAGCCACAGTTCCCTGAGCAATGGCAAGCTGCCCGCCAAGTCCGCCGGAGCCAACCGGTATGGCTTGGTGACAGAGTTCCTGCGTAGGGTGAGCGGGCGGGCAGACAAACCAGTGCCGGGGTCAGGGCAAAAAACGAAAAGTAGCGCAAGGAACCTGGAACGCGTTCCAACGAGGCCTCCTGCCGCCCCGCTCCACAGAAACGATAGTGTGACCAGGATTGTTAACCAGAGGTTCATGAAGCAGAGAGAGGAGGCCACCAAAGCCCAGAAGGAGGAGAAGGGGAGCAGCCTGAACCAGGATGTCAAAAACGGCATGAGCACTGTCAAAGCAGAGGTGAGTGGAAATGATAAATACAGACAGGGCTCCTGCTAGTTGCACCTATATTCATCTCATCATGCAAAACATAGACCACATGATTATTACAGACAATAAGGCCAGCAGGTCCAAGTCAATGCGCTTCTTCTCTCTATTCGACCAGGAGAGGAGCTATGACTGCAGCTCCAGCAGCACACTGACCTTCTGCTTTGCTCGTCCGTCTCGCTCCACGCAGAAACAAACATCAAACCCTACCAAACTCCAGCGGCACAGGTACTCCGGGCCTCCGGTCAGAGCAGCTGCAGACTCCACCTGCGGCTGAACATGAGGGGACACGGCAGCTTTCACACTTACACCACAGACAAATTTAGTCTGTAGGCTCTAAAATGTAAATTCAGCTTTTTGTGCGATGTTTAGGAGAGCTTTAAGAAAACTCATAGAGCTTTTGGTGCAATTAAAGTCACTCATCTTCTTTTACAGATGGGCTTTAACCCTTAATCGAGTTACTTATAATGCTTTTGTAATATCTTTCCTGTGTTTTGTAGATAACAACTTTATGTTATATTCAATAAACAGCTAACAAGTTAATTGTGATCCTGTGTGTGTTGCTTTCCCCCTGGTTTCATTTGAGCTTCAGAAACTGGTTTCTTCTTCAGTAACCAGCTCCTTCATGGCAGGGCTGCTGGTTGTTACATCACATGCTCAAAAAAGAAAACCGCTAAGATGATAATAAGATTTCCTTGCCTGTCAGGAGCATGACCCAACCTTGGTTTCTCCCTCTTTAATTGACAGATTTAAAAAAAACGAACTTAGCTCATCAAGGATAACTTAAAAATAAAAATGTGTGTAAGAAGCAGCGGGTCGGGCTTTCCTGGAGCAGATCAGCTGCAGCACTTCCTCCTTCAGCTGGCAGCCAGCCAGTGATGGTGGTGGTCAAGGACAGGGCAGAGGAGGAGGTGCGCAATCACACGGGGGTCACATTTCTGCTAACAACATGCATTCATCCTCTGTTACCCACAGTACATACACGGCAATGTGGGCTACATACATCCCAAAAGAGTTCACACATAACCCACCAGACACAAAATACTCAAAAACAGACATGAAAGGTTTAAAGAATGCAAATTGCCTTTTTCATCTGGGAATTCACATTGCTTCACTGCACTAAGGTTCCTGCAGCACATCTCCAGTGAATGCATCTAGAGCAATTTGAGGTTAAGTGCACTTACATTTTACGTACATTTTTATCATAGTCGACATATATTATACTACAGATTATTCTCAATTACCTAGATTAAATGTAAAAAACGTATAAAGGTTATTTTTTTCTTCATATTCGGTTCACGTTCCCAATTTGACAACCTAACGGCAAATAAAGTGGTAAAAATTGGCATGTTAAGTTAAATGCTTTAATCTCACAGCACTTCAGTAAGTGCACTGTGTAATTGCTACCATTTGTACCTGAGTAAATGATGGAAACACCTCTCCCAGCTTTCCTTCGCCCTTATTTTGACTTTGTGCTGCAGTACTGAATCTCACCTGCAGAGGCGCTGCAGCTCACAGCCCTGTTGTTTTGGCTGGGATGTGTTCCCTCTTTGCGGACGTTTGTTGTTACCGGACGCGGACAGATCTGCAGCTGCAGGTGTTTAGTGTTGTTTCAGATCCCCTGAGGAGGTAGAGTCGGTTATGCTGAATGTGAATGTGAATATGGAGCTCGTTTTTACGCGGTTTGACTCGTATGACTTTAAGGCGGATCACCGGTTTGTGGACGGTCTGAAGTCAGTAAACAGAACCGAAACTGACCTGCTGGACTTGAAACTTTTCTTCTACAACAGGTAGGAAACACCTGGATCACCCGGTTAATCATTAATGTGTTTATCTGCACTCCAAATGTGCATTGATTAAATACGATACGTATCCCAGCTTCTGCATTGTTACTGTTAGGATTGTACATCAATTGCAGAATAAACCAGCTGCGCACATACAGCACTTTACTTTTATCTCTGTATGCCTCACATGGGATTACAAGTCAAGCAATCGAGATGTGACTGAATTGCAGACTTTTGCCTTTAATTCAAGGTTTGTTTTTTAATAGTTTTAACTGTTAATGAATTATGCAAAATCCCCCAGTTTCTCTTTTCCTGTTATCCCCTCACAGGTTTGTCGAGCCCATCGACCAAATCAGCTACAAACAGTGGAGCTCTTCTTCCTGTGTGAGAGGCTGCCCTGTTGAGCAGCTGGATCAAACGGTGTCTTCACACTCAGACTCTGAACTCACAGCAGAAACTTCTGCACCCACAGAGACAAAGCAGCTCTCCTTTGCAGAGGTGATGCGACTGGTTCAGGAGGGAAAGGAGGTTCCCGGAGTGGCAAAAGTGGACATACAGCCGAGCAACCAGAATCCCACTCCCTCTCAAATGAAGCGGATGCTGAAACCCTGGGAAACAGCATCATCATCCCCGGAGTGACCTTTGATTCTGTTGAGTAGCACTGTGTAGATAAAACGTAGTGCTCATAATAAAAAGTATGAGAGGTTGCATTGCAAACAACATGCTGTTGTTACAATTGCTGCAGAGCAACAGTCATGTCTCTACAGCAGTCCAACATAAACATACGTAGAGTGTGTCCAAAACACATTTACATGTCCTACACGGTCACCATGAGAACAACAGATGGACTGAGTCACATCTGTGTCTGTTGGCGTTTTCTTTGGAGAAGCTAAACCTGCATCTTAATGGAAGTAACTAGAAATCTGCAGTCTCTCTAGCCTGTGGCTCTGAAAAGCCAAATTTCGTATAAGCTTGTGGTCAAAAGTTTAATTTGGAGCTTTTAGTGATTTATCTGAACTTTCCTTTTTCCAGAGTTGAATGATTGTACAGCAAACGCCTTTAATTACTTAAAAAAACAAAACAAGATTAGGTGCACACATAGCTGTAGCAGCTCTAGGTAAAATAATCTTACAGCACACCTTGACAGAGTTTGCTCCAGTTTTTAAGATTAAGACTACAAAACCAGCAAATCATCAAAATATTTTCAATTTGAACCTGTAAAAGTTTAAACGATAAATTACAAGCTAATGTGATAGTTTACTTCTAATGATTTTTTTTTTTTTTAAATTTAGCTACACAAAAATAATAAAAGTTGATTGGATGGGTGGTTTTGGGTTTGAATGAACCAGCTGATCTGCAGGTTCTCTCTCACAGTCCAAAAACCTGCTCATTGGGTCAACTGGTAACTCTAACGTGATCATGACTGGTTGTCTCTGTGATGGATTGGTGACCTTTCTAGTGTGCATCCCGCCTCTTGTCTCATGACTCTCATGACATGTCCAGCAGTGCCTAATTGGATAGGTGGAGAAGATGGATTTAAAGTTTGCTGTAATTCAGTTTGCATTAGTTGTACTTTGTTGGTGTACTGCAAGCATTTCAGATTATCATGGATTATTCTGACTATTTGAGAAAAAATATGAATAGAATAATTTCAATGTGCCAAACATTTAAATTCACCTTATAGGATTATTTTCCTTTTGAAAATTACAGCCTGGGTTTTAAAGTTATATTTTAATTGGGCATGAAACAACACAATAAAAACAGGTTAGGTAAACTTTTCAAGATGTGGATTTGGTAGTCCATCATGAGGACACATTGGTTTCAGACCCACATTAACACCATCTGTTATTATTATAGAGCCCGAAGTAAATGTTATGAATTCCCTATTGCAGCTTTCCTTTACTTCACCGTCGACATGGCGGAAAAAAAAGACTGGAGCAGAATACCCTGGTTTTGTTGATCTTTAATCAGTTATCAGTAAAAACAGATTTTGGCTCAAGGAAAGGCATTTTTGGCTAAATTAGTTCAGACATAAATGAAAATAAAAGACAAAAAGTAAACTTTTTCCTTTAACAGCACCTTTTTTGTAATGCCTGAGTAAAATCCCATGAACACGTTTTCATTATGCCCCAACATTTTCCCCCCCTCACAAAGATAATTAACTATCACGCTAAAATCTTTCTACATCTGTTTCTCATTTGATTAAAACAAAAACACTTGAATATCCGAATACACTGCAAAACAAAACCCTACACAGTTCACTTTCAACTAAGTCAGCATAAGATATAAAAAGTGTAACAAAACATGCAAAGTTAGCACCGTTGCAATAGCACCATCAGAAATCCCAAAAGAAATGAGGTAAAATCAACATCTAACTTTCAGCCTCTCTGTTGTGTGAATATTTTGACAGCATGGAAAAAATGAGATCAAACAGAGCAACTCAGGATGGAGGGTAC
Organism: Hemichromis elongatus; assembly: GCA_015108515.1. Classification (NCBI taxonomy): domain Eukaryota; kingdom Metazoa; phylum Chordata; class Actinopteri; order Cichliformes; family Cichlidae; genus Hemichromis; species Hemichromis elongatus. Next base: position 102,353 of record VUQR01011390.1, read on the forward strand.
CACCAATAACTAAATCTTCAATAAAACTAACATAACATTAAAAACTTAAACCTTACACCTGAAAAGTATTTTTTTTTTTTTTTTAAAAAGCACCAAATGTTCAGGTCGGCATCAGTGGTTTGTGTGAAGCATCAGCACCGATGTTACTCGATGTCGCTTCCAAACAGCACATTTTTATCAGTCTTTCCATCATTTACCTGATTTACCTGAACAAGCAGTTTCGAGAACTGAAAAACATGATTACAGTACGACTTCCTGCAGCACAACACGACGAGTGTGCTGTCCCCTGCCCTCGTCCCCAGTCAGCAACATCATCACAATTCTACTGATTACACTTTCAAAACAATGAACTGTAGCTTTTGAACTACAGGAAAATGTTACACAGCGCTAACACTACAGAGCAAAAATTTTCCACAAAACTATTCGGCTTATATTTGGTTAGAAGTAAAAAAAAAAAATAAAAATTTTAGGACCTTGAAACTGGGAATGTTCTTTAAAAAAAATTATTATTTAACTGATTGTTAATTATTATTAATTTATTATTATCTCAGAGATAGAAAAGCACATTTGAGAAACTGGAACAATCACTGGTGATTTTTTTTTTGCTTGATAGATAACCTGAACAATAGAATTAAAAAAGATTATCATGTAATTTTCTCTAGCTGCAGCTGTTAGGCCATGTGATTGGCAGATTAGCAGACGGTTCGGGTCCTTTTTTGAGACTGCAGTATTGATAAAACTTGTGTCCTGGTGCAGTTTAATGTTTACTGCTTGATGAAAATCAGAAAATATGGATGCTGGTGAACAAAATACATACATGAAAACTATGATATTAAAAAATTGCCACAGAATATTGAATCTAACTATGAAACATCTGAATGATACATGAAGTGTTGAGCTATTGAACCCATTTTTTTTTACAAAAACAATTACAGTCTTATTTTACAGTTCAGTAGTTTCACAAATGAACGCAGCAGACAAAATAAAGGTTTTTATTTTATTTTTCTAATTAAAAATTATTAATTATTCAATTTGTTAACACTGCCAGCCAGTTGCCTCAAAATACTTTTAAAATATCCCCTCTGTGAATTTTAACTTTCACCAGGAGGGGGTAGCATTTATTAGTGCGTGTTAAAATGTTTCTGGATGTGTACTGTAAATATTAGTGCACTGTGGCTTACCTTGTTAAACAAGGGTTACATTGACTTAGTTTAACACGCTGTGGTACAGTGTGGTATTACAATAAAGTACAGCCTAGTCCCAATTCAACTCCAGTGGATATCCCTTTAGCATAATACAGATTTTGGACATAAAGTCAGAGGTTGTTTCTTCAAATTATGTTAAAAGCTTTAGTTAGTTTCAGAACCTATTAAACTATTCTTTAAACAAACAAACAAACAAAACAATTTTTTATACACAGGAAATAAACTTTTTTACTGGCCGGAAAACAAACCACTGAAAATAAAAACCATTTAGAGGGGGGAAAACTGAAAATGTAAGTAGCTTTGAATGCTTAATAGTTATATTCTACATTGAATGGCTTCTTCATGTTATAAATATACATGCCCTTTTCGTTTTAGAGCAATTAAACCGTAGTTACAGTCATTTAACTGTAAATTTAGTAGACACTGCATGTTCTGACAAAGTCTGACTTGTGCGGCTTATTAAAACACCTAGCTTGTCGTCACTAACCAAATTAAGATTATTTTGGATCCTGCGTAAGTGAAAGTCCCTAAAAAAGACAGAATTGTACCACAAATGCCCCCGTGTGGGGCTAAAATCACCACTATTACAAACACCACAGTCGCATTCTTCAGAGTGAGTAAAAAACGTGTTTAAAGATTTAAAACTGTAAGTAAAATGCAATAAAATTCATCACAGTAAGGTCAGACTTAAAACCCCTGCCTGGAAGGAATAAACAATTAAAACATGACAAAATACGGATCAAGTAGAAACAAAGCAATAATGGTTTGTGTTCACCTGTAGCTGCAGATTTGAAACCATTGTTGAGGTAGTGAGGAGGCCTGCACCACAAAGGGAGTTTAGCGGCTCTCTGGGACCGAGTTTAGGTTCTATGCATTTGTGTCTCTACATGTACATTTTCATTTCATAAGCAAAACGGGTGAAAAGAATAAATCCTATAGTAACTGATTTTAGGTCATGTAAGGCCAGAAGAAGAAAAGCTGAAAGTAAAAGATGCCTTTGAAGTCTTTAAAACCTGATTCAGCACTGACATAGCACCATTGATGTATATATATATATAAAATATAGAGTTTAAAATATAGAAAACTATAGATACTGAGCAGGATTTAGTGTATTTTGGCTGTGCTGTGGGTCCTGAGGGAAAAATCTGCCTCTTGTACTTCACTGTGGTCATGAAGTTACCGCTAACTGTGTGTGTTATCAGTCTGAGATCGCTGACTGAACCAGAACAGGACCACTTCCAGTTCATCTTTTTACATCATATAGAATAAAAACAACAACAAAAACCCTGACGGTAGACTATCAGACAAAAACGTTGGAGTCATATTTAATTAAAAACATAATTAAATTTGATAATTGGCTATGATCTTTCCATTCATGATTAAGGTAAACAGAGGAGGAGACTCTACTGATCCATAAAAGCCCAAAGATAGCTCGCTAACCACCTCAGCTCACTTCATGATGCAGGCCTGTGTTTTGAGCAACATAATTGTTTGATTACAGCAACTTAATATCCTAAAAGAAACCAAAAAGTGTCTGTGCCTGCTGGTGGTCGGAGGATCACTGATGACTGATGGGATTTAAAAAAAATTAAAAAAAATAATTTATGAACAAAACATTTCTAAAAGTCAAAGCTACGTTCAGTCTTCCAGAGAGAGGCCAGAGAGTTTAAACTAACTAGTAAGGCAGGGCAGGATAAGGCATCAGGTTTACCGCTCCAGCTCTGATGCGAGGATTTGCTTCACAGTTGCTATTCACATTCAAAATAATCCTTCAGGGGAGCAAACAGGTGACGAATCACAGGCACACTCCAGGAGCGACCTAGGACTTTCTGCCTTTGCATCCGGCCCATGTTGTTCACGTCAGTGTAGTGTTTGGGGAAACCAAAGATCCTAAAAAAGGACACCACATGGAAAATAGTATATTTTATTATGTGTGTGTGTGTGTGTGTGTGTTTGTGTCGATGTCTGTGTGACTTAAAATTTAAGGTACTGCGAGTGCCTGTAGTTTCTTAAATATTATAACATTGTCAATGAAAAGCCATAATGTTAAAAATCCTCAGATTTGTGCACATATTTTCTGATTTGGTTTGATCAGACTCCTGTTAGAGACTGTAAAAAGCAAATAAAAAAAGACCTGAAAACCTATTACAGCGCTTTTCTCGTCCTGTTGCTGTCCAACCACAGTTGTCTGCAAGTGACCAGCTGTCAGCTTTAAAGCGATGCATACACACAAATTACTTGCAGTGCATGTAGCTTAATAAACATTACATGTAACTAGTGTGTAGTAGTCGCAGCAGCTACAACAATGTGAGGCTGAATGGAAAGAGCTGTGTAATCTACCAATCAGCACATCATCGTTTTGTGATGGTTTAAATTATTTTGCTTTTAGAAAGCATTCAGACATGTGTTAAGTCAGATACAATCAGATGAAACACACAGGAATTAAGTCATAATACACCGACAGCGATAATGTCACACTGGGAACAAATCGGTAAATAATTTATTATGCTTACTGTTCCATTTCAGTGCACCACAGGTAGTCTTCCTTGCCATTCATGTCGACAGGCAGCGGTCCCATCTTCCCCTGTCTTATGGAGTTAGACTTTGTTGTGATAGTACGGACTTTGTCAAACTGCAGGGAGAAATGTCAAATTAACAGTGTTAAACACAAAATAATAGTCTCCCGATTACACAAAAACAAGTATTTTAAAGTGTTGACACACTATTAACCTAAGACTTTATCCAAACTAAACATAACCAATTAAAAAAAACAAATGAATTTGACCTTTGCCTGGCGTCCGGCTTCCAAACAATCCTGCAGCGTCACCTTGTCGTCTATAGATGTAGCGAGAGGTCTATAAGAAAACCCAGACTAGCGTAAACTTGAGGCCAGTTAGCTTCAGGACTTTTTAGTACCACTCAAAACCAAACAATCAAAACTGATGAAAAAATAAATAAATTAAAAAGACATACAAAATATTTGATTATTGTGGTTCTGTTGAGGTTCTAGTTGTACATTAAAATCCTTGTTATGATCTGCAGTGAGCCAACACAAGCATTTTAGCCTGTATTGGTATATACCTGTTCATGCCAGGCAGGTTTCCCCAAAAGTAGCGTGCTCTATGAGCAGGACTGACTTTCACTGCATCGATAAGAATTGGATTACACTGCAATAAAAGGCAGAAAGCTTGTATTTAGTATTAAAACATAACGCTGTCTGACCTGCCACCAAGCTGATAGCAACTTTCACTTAAAGAAACATAACATCACCTCTAGGAATCTGCAGATATCCGATTTGTCGTTGGCACTCATGAAAACCACGTTCTCAAACAACCAGAAAAACGGACGGTTGTCGTCCTCTTTCGGCCTCAACAAGGTCAGTATGCGGTAGAACTCAAAAAAGAGTCTTCCAGTACCCTCTGCAGGATCAACAGGGAAACAAATTTATTTAAAAAGAAAACAAATAAACCTCTAGTGAGTCTTTATTTACTTATAGAAGTTGCATACCAAATAATCCTTTTCGAAGAGGGTTCACCATGGACAGGTCATTACATGGACTGCCTCCAATCAGAAGATCAAAAGGACCCCATTCAGCCAGCTTTAACACACAAAGAGCATCAGTTCAGTCTTTAATTCAACACAAAGTCATTGAGATAAATTAGACCATCATATACACAGAACTTAAAAACAGTAAGGAGTTAAAATACATTTTGAGCATTCATGTGTGTCTTGCTTGTACTCACGTGTTTCCTTGTAATGGTGCGAACATCATTGACATATTCGATCTTTCCCTCGTGCTTGACCATCCCTACAGCGATTGAATCATCACAAATCTCTGAGGCAATGTAACGCTCGATCTTAAGACCCAGGTCTTTGAGCACCAGATATCCTGAAATGATGTTAAAGTAAATGAAATCAAGTGAACAATTAAAAAAGCACATATTTTGCCAATTCAACACTTTTTTAGTCTTACAGCATTCAGATGCTTTCCATACTTGTGGGAATGTTTAATTGGAGGACTTAACACTTTTTAAGCCAAAAAGGAGGATACCTGCTATATTGGATTCACTCATTTTGTTCAGCTGGATTATCTAATCCAGATAATCCAGAAGATCAATGCCTCAGCCCAGAACATGAAAACAATGACTTTGAAACTAACAAATATTAGTGATCAATAGAATGGTGGATGACTACTGTAGCAAATTAATTTCAGCTTTTCTTTGACTCTGATGAACTGACTACTGAGGAGTCTTTCACCTCCCAGACAGCACCATTCAGGTCAAACCACTGATCTGATTGGTACATAACCTGCTTGTTAACTTGTTATTTTCTGTTATATCGCGAGAGTGTTGTGGCCTGCGAAAAAAAAGGTTCTCTGTTGTGAGAGATGTAAAACATGGCGTAAGTAATAAAGCGCTTGGATAAGACTACGACATCGTGTCTTTTGATTTAACATTGGTAGCAGAGGATGGTTTCCAATTATAAAGTACCACCAAAGCTCGATGAAGCCAGGCCATACGAGTGCTGGAAGAATGAAGTCAATATTTGGAGACGAGTTACGGAGCTGAATAAAAAGGCACTCGCAGTGGCGCTGGGGCAGTGGCGCGTATGAAGCTTATTCGTGTTTTGACTCCATTGCAAAGAGCGACAGCGTGTCCATGGCAGACTACATTATAGACTTTGAACAGCGTTATAACCGGCTGAAAAAGTACAACATGACGCTGCCTGACGCTGTGTTAGCATTGAAGCTTCTAGATACAGCTTGTCTTGATGAGAAAAGTCGACAGCTTGCACTGAAAGCGTGCATGAACTTGGTTATAGTCCACATCAACTTGTGTTTGGCCAAAACCCCATCCTTCCTTCTGTGTTGATGGATAGGCCACCTGCCTTAGAGGGCACAACTGTAAGTGCAAGAGTAGCTGAACATATATCAGCACTTGTTGATGGTCTTTGCACTGAAGCTGATAACAGAGGTGCAGATGTACTCATAACAAAAGATATCTCCTTTGATGCTGCTAAGCAGCAGGAGATTGAGAGCTGGCAAAGTAATGGTGTGTTTGATGAAGTGAAAAACCTGGGTCAAAAATGTGTGTCTACTAGATGGGTCTGTACACTCAAAGAAACTACTAATGGTATTGTCCCAAAGGCCCGACTTGTGCACGGGGGTTTGAAGAGGTAAATACTCAAGAACTACAGAAATACTCTCCAACATGTGCGTCTGAGTCCCTCAGACTGGTGCTAGCTGTGATATGTCAAAATAAGTGGAAAGTAAATTCAATGGACATTAAGTTGCTTTATTGGTACAATAAGGTCAAAGACATTACGCGCAAAACTGGTGGTAAAATATCACAGGTTGATCCCGCAGTGTTCTATTGGCAGAATGAACAATCTGAGATTACAGGAGTGCTTGCATGTCACGCTGATGATTTCCTTTGGGCTGGTTCAAGTCACTTTGCAAAACATCTCATTCCTGTACTGAAATTTACCTTCCTTGTGGGCCGTGAAGAACATGACAG
>VUQR01011391.1:0-19011 GCA_015108515.1 Hemichromis elongatus
TCCAGGCATGGTGTCTAAGATGTTTATTACTTCCAGGCTGGACTACTGTAATTCATTATTATCAGGAAGTCCCAAAAACTCCCTGAAAAGCCTTCAATGAATCCAAAATGCTGCAGCCAGAGTACTGACAGGGACTAGAAAGAGAGAGCAGGTTTCTCCTGTATTGGCTTCCCTTCATTGGTTCCCTGTCAAATCCAGAATTGAATTCAAAATCCTGCTCCTCACATACAAGGTCTTAAATAATCAGGCCCCATCTTATCTTAATGACCTTGTAGTACCATATCACCCTATTAGAGCACTTCACTCTCAGGCTGCGGGCTTACTTGTTGTTCCTAGAGTATTTAAAAATAGAATGGGAGCTTTCAGGTCCCTCTTCTGGGGAACCAGCTTCCTATACTGGTATAGGAATTTTGGGGGCATGACGAGGACCTAAAAGATATCTGGCAGTCACTGATCCTCTTTCCTTCTTTTCTTTTTCTTTTTAGAAACTTTTACAGTCTGTAATCAACTGTGGTAAAAACATGACGTGAGACCGTCTCCTCTTCTTCCCCACCCCCCTACAATAAGACGTTCCTAACCAGGTGACTGCTACACACCCCCTCCTCCTCCCTGTCATCATCATCCACTCCTCATTTAACCTTTAAACTCATGTAAACTGGATATTTTGTTCATTAACTAATTGAGGACCTTACTTTTATAAGACCTCTTTAGAAGACAGTGAATCACTACATGAGCTCAGACTACACACTGAAACGTTTTTTACAAAACACAAACAGTCCACATTTCTCAGTCATTCACATTCAGAATGAAAAGACACCTAATCTTTCACAGTAAATATGAAGAAACCTTCAGTTTTACCCTGTAGGTGTTATTTTTCTCTGCTTTCAGGCACTCAGGTCACTCCATGCTCTTTACTATGTGATAAAAAGTAATTCTAAAGAAAGAGAGAAAACGTGTGAGAGGGAAATGTCAAATATTCTGGATATGGGAGGAATAACTGAGACGGAGGAGTCTATTTCTGACCTCAGAGGAGATGGGAGATGAACGTTGCTGCCGAACCTTCAGTGTCATGACCCGTAATCGTCCAATCTGCCGAGCGCCGGGCAGAGTGAGCGCCGAGTGCTGAGCTGTTTGTTGTTGTTCTGGGTTGGAGGTCGAATGTGTGAATAATCCAGCGCTGCACCGAGAGCCGGCCTGATGGCTGATATCCAGGAGCTTCCAGCTTCTCTTTCAAATGCAGAGGAAAAATAAGTTTTCCATTTATAAATATGTAGACAGTCTGCAGAAGGAAAAATAAAACCACAAAAAAAAGCACAAAAATAAAATCTTACAAATAGTTGGAACAAGTTTGCAATGCATTAGTTTTCATATTTTAAACATTGCATCACTCTGAGTAAACACTTCACTCTTCCTTTTTTATTCTTATGTTACAACAATTATTTGCTAGGACGCAGTTTGAGAACAGAGACAGTCTGAAGTTGTTTTCATGTTTATACAACAGCCATCAACTCACTGCACTCCTGGTGTCACAGCTCTGTCGATCTAACACGATGTTGATGTTGTTCTGAGAAAATTAAATAAACACTGAATACTTTAGCATGACAAAACATGCCTAATATTTGTGCTCACATAAAATATTTCCCTTCATGTGTTCACATGAAGGGAAACAAAAGTTGGAGACCACAACACGTCCAAAATTAACAAAAAGCTCTCATTGCCTTTGAAATGGTTGCTTCAAAGTCGAGGACAGACTGCGGTGACTGCAGCGTCAAGACGGGAGACAGCTATCAGTCTGTGATTGGCTGGGGACAAGTTAGTATTATAATACAATCTGTTAACAATCCAGTTAACATTAATAAATAAGAGAAAACAGTAGATCTGCAGTCATCTACATACAAGAAAAATCAAAATAACTAAAAGTCTATGCAGAGCCTCATCGCCAAGGACAGGCATTGAGGTCGATAACGAACTCAAAAAATAATTTTGACTCCAGTAAACACGAAGTAGTAATATTTTAGTAAAATATATGAAAATATATAATTTTTTTCAAATAATTAATCATCAAAGAAAAAGTGTTTGGTATAAACTGAATGCATACCAATTGAGTAAATTTCACTTAGTAAACGCATAAATGTCACATTTTAACAAAATTAAATAAAATCTAATTAAAAACATTTTTTTGTTTTTGATTTTATTTTTTTAGTGCACAATTGCACCAAAAGACTCATCTTATGTATGTATACATATTCATAGAACAAAACAAAAAAAAGGTCGGGTCTGCTTTGGCGGGAAAGTGTCGAATTGACGCTATGATAATAATGGCGGGAAAACGTGCTTTGTAAGCCTGAAGATGTTGGCAAACTTAACAATTGATGTTTACAGTTTCCAGTTTAGTAAAACTGTACTTATTTTAAACTTTTTGCCACCATTCTAGATTAAACAAAAATCAAACATCAGGACTTTGGAAAACTTAAAAACATAAAATGTAAAACTTGATCAAACCAAAGTCACCGGTAGTCTCAGTAGCATGGAATTATGCTAAGTTATGTTCAAGACATGGTAAAAAAAAAAAATATATTTTTAAAAGCTATAAAAGAATTATTATAGGTGTGAGAAACAAAAACATAGATTTTTAAAAGGTATTTCAGTCACTTGAGGGTAAAATTGCCCGGTCTCCCTTGAAAAAGAGGTTTTTATTCATCTCAATGGGATCTTTCTGGTTAAATAAAGGTTAAATAAATAAAATAAAAATAGTTTTTACTTAAGTTGCAAAATAATTAAAGTTTAAATAACTCAAAGGAGAATAAAATGTCAAAGGAGCTCAATTTGTTTGATTAAGGAGAACTTTTTAAGAATATTAAGTTTTCTGTTTACTTACTTTGAATGTTTGGGTTTAGAGTTTAACCTGCCTGAGCACAAAGATGATTCCTCTGCTTAATAATAAGCTGCTCCCGGAGACCGACTCAGACATCGCCGCTTAAAACAACCGAGTTCGCTCGCCTTCCAGACTCCCAGCTCACAAACGCTGTCATCAGATGTTTCCTTCCTTTGACCCAAAAGGGCTGCCGGTGTCAGAGCGCTGTTTCCTTCAGTGTAATCTGCCTTTGGAAGGCCCGAATACGCAGCTCTGTGGCTTCACTGACAGCCAAACACACCACCACATTATCTGCTTTCTGATAACACAATGAGAAAAATATTCATTGGAGCACATCAACCTCTCGCCTCAGCATTTTCTTTTCTTTTTTGACGTGCCGCTCCTCATTCCTCCACCGCCACCCTCCTCTCGCGTTCTGTGAAAGGATCTGGGAATCTCTGAAATATTTAACACACATTACAGTAAAAAAAAAAAAAGAGAAAAGGTGCATTTATTTCAGCGTGTGTCTCAGGCCAAAGCTAATGAAAAGATTCCCTGACTTCAGCATTTGAGCCTGCACGTAAAAAAGTCAAAGAAAGACGGGATCTTTCAGCGCTGCTATTTGTTCGCTGTATCAAAGAGCTGCACACTCTTTCCCCTTTTCTTTCTGATCTCATTTAGCCTCATCTGAAATGAGTTTGGTACTTACACATGTAACTATCTAAATTCAATTTTCTGTGGATATTTCTAATGTACTGCATGCATTAAAAAATGTATTTGCACATACGCAAGCAGTGCTGAATTGAAAAGAGAAACTCCTCCAGTCGAGCTTATTACCCTCATGCCTGGACTCAGGCAGGGAGCAATTAATCATATTTTTGCTTTGGGTTAGAATACTGATTTCCATCTCTGCACAAAGGAAATGTAATATTTTCAGAGCTGGAAATTCATCCAGCAGTAGGTACAGTTTGGCTCAGAGGCTTTCTGCTCCCCGCTGAGCCGAGTGCCATAAAATAATGTGAGAGGATCTGGAAGACAGAGCGGCTGCTGCTCAGCTGGACGCTGGAAATGAACTGGCTGTCTCTCCGCCTGCCCGTCTCTCCATCGAGGTCTTATTTTTTTATTTAATACAATATGTTACTGCGGGGCGGCGACTGCATTAAACCGCCACGTGCAAAGCCCAACTAGAAAGATTGTGGGAAGGAATCAGACCGAGGTTCACCCATGGGCCGTTCGTGTCTGCGTCAGGAGCCACAGCTGCATTTTATTCACAGCAGTTTGAATCGTTTTGGGATCGAATGTGTCTGAATGCACAGGTTACACATGTCCATCCAACTGCATCCACAGACTGTTGGGGTGCATAACACAGAAACCTGCTAATTAGTACTTAGTGACTAATAAAATACCATTTTTACTCAGAAAACTGGAGCACAAACACAGTGGAGGGGTCCAATTCAGTGACTCTAATTAGCTCCAATTAGTGACTCTAGTGGGTGTTGAATTCATTAATCCACCTTAAGAAAACGTTTCTCCTCCTCAGTGCACCGTAGTAGTCACAGCTCACAAACTGAGTCCTGACTGCATTTCTCTTGTGGTTATTATTTTACATCACAGGTTCAAGGTGCTTTCAGGTGAAATTTCTGACCTCAGCCACACGTCTACACTGTGTACGTGTGCTCTTACAGCGGTTTTAATCATAAGAAATGTTGGTGTGCAAAGAAAAGAGCAAAGCAGTGACAGCCAGGCTTTTCTTTGTTTGTTATCCTAACTTCACTTCTCTGAAAAATATCATTTATAGTGTAAAGTGCAGTAAACGGAACCCTGTTCAGCCATTGATCTATGATCTGTCAAACATGAGCCAGAAAGAAGATTTCTGTCACAAGGTAGTAGCTCCAGACAGTTTTTCACACTTTATTAAAAAGTGTCACTGGGATTAAAAATGTCTTTGTCAAGCGAGGTCCGACCACGAGAGCAGCAGAGATGGCAACAAAAATGACATCAAATCTCAATCAAGATATTAGCAAAAAAAAAAAACTGGATTAGTTACAGATGCTTGCAAAACGAATCATTTCTTCACTTTATTTAAAACCCTTCCATGAATCTTTTACACGTAAAACACAAACTTCAGAAATCACTTTCTGGCACCGGGTAGCTAGTGAAGTTTACGCCTCAGTGACGCTAACGTTAGCATGTGATGCTAATGCGTCGACTGATCACTTCCATAGAAAGATTTTATCAAAAGTCTCATAATTCACAGGCGACTCTTTATCTGTTTGCAAAGAACAGATACAGTCTGACATCGTCAAATTAAAAATTCAGAGCAAAGAAAATGATTTTTCATGGTTTTTTTTCAGGTTACAAGTTTTGAAAATTTGAAAACTTTTGTGTCACATATTTCTGCATAGGTTTGTTAAATGTGATCACTACACTGTGTTGCATCTTTGTTTTTCTTTCAGTCAGCTTTTGTTTCAATTTTTATATTGTTTATTTATTTAGTTTGATCATTTTTCATTTTTTTAATTATTAATAAAATTTTCCTTATAGCTTTATTGCTTTTGCGTTTCATTATGATCATGACGTTTATGTGAATTTTACATCTTTATTTTGTGTTTTTCGAGATTTGTTAATGCCTCAGATGGAAAGCACTTTGGGTCGACTCGTATTGTTTTACATCTACGACAGGAACAGAGTGTCTGTGGACAATCCTCCTTTCTGACTCTTAACATTATATGATAATCAAAAATTTGATTACATAAATTTGTTCAATAAGCCAGGGGAGTCGCCCCCTGGTGGCCATTGGAAAGAATGCAGATTAAAGCCACTGCTTCACTTTTCAGACCTGGAAGCTGTGAGTGCTTCATGGCCCGTCCAGTCTCCGTGCTCGTCCTGCTAATGTTACCAAAAAGAAAAAACAAACACAAGCAAAGCAACGCTGTGTTTAATTTGACTGACAGCATTATTGTTTTTACTTTTTCCTTCAGTTGTTCCACAGATGTCACAATAGGATTGCTAACATATGATTTTTGTGGCAGATTTTCAGGTTCTCGTTTTATTCCACAGGGATTTTTATTTGAAAGCACTTTCACAGGTGTGCTGCGCAGGTGTCCACATACTTTTGGGACTGCGGCGTAACGCGCAGTAAAGTGGAGGATGTTGAATTCCTGAGCCGTTTCTGTCTGTCGGAAGCATCAAATCACTCGTTTCGCTTTGAGTGAAAGTTTGCGAGACTCTCAGTCAAGCCGTCAGTCAAGGATGCGACAGGTAGGACAGGTGTGTTCACACACACACACACACACACACACAGAGTAGCAGCAGTCTGCCTGCAGATCCTAAAGGTTGCTGTTCTTTGGCAGCATCCTCAAACTTTTCATTTGCTGCTTTTACTTGCACTTTTAATTTTCATTTTCAAGTGTGAAGGCAGCAGTTCTAAATGAAAATGCAGAACAAGATGAGACCTTTTCAAGGTTCTTCTCATTTCTAACTCCTCCTATTGCAGATTTATTAAAATTTGAGTGAATAATGGATGTTTTCTAGCCATTAGCAGGATGTCAGATAGACTTTCAGCTGCTGGAGTATTGTGCAACGTGCCCTTGGTGTTCAGCTGTGCGAGCGCTCGCAGAGAAGGACCTGCGCTGCTTCTAAACAGGAAATGAAAACATACAAAGGCAGGTCTTTATTTCCATGTTTATCACCTTGAGTCTGGATCAGCGGTGGATGAAAACGTATAAAGCCTCAGAGCAGGAAAACAAAACAGACAAAACAGAGCAAATACACACGCACACACCTGAATGTCTGAGTTTTTTCCTTTTCTCCTCAGTGAAAAGCTCGGTTGTTGTTGTTCCACTGCTGAATCACTTTTTTGACACCCAATCATTTTGCCCTGTATCACTTCCAAAATACATATGAGAGAAAATAGCTGCTGTGTTCCTCGGCTCAGCAAAACAACAAAGGAGCGGGTCCTTTTGTAGATATGAGGTGTTCGAGTTCAATTTCAAGTTTATTTGTAAAGTTCAATTTTGAACAAATTTTCAAAGTGCCTTATGTCTGAGTTTAAGCACACACACACACAAACACACACACAAAGAAAGTTTAAAAATGTCTGGAGGAAGAAGGAGTAAATGAGACCGCGCCGAGTGGACGGTAGTTTCATCAGTTTGTTAAAAGTCGTCGTGTCTTCAGAGCGGCTCATCTGAACGCTGCCAGATATCATTGTTCTTATTTTCACACACAACACAGTTTCAGTTTGTAAAAGAGTTAAAAAATGTATTGAACAGAGTTCATGGAGAAAAACAAAGATGGACGCCCAGTGTTTCTGATGTCCAGCAGGGGGCGACTCCTCTGATTGTGAGTCTGGAGGGAAAACAACCCTGATCTGCTTATCCTCCCGATGCTTGTTTAAAGTCTTCATGACTAGAACAAGATATTTATTTATGTATTGAGTAAAGAAAGGGGTAATAAAAAAAAAATCAGGGCGGGGCTGCAACATTTTGCTGGAACTTTTTTTTTCTTTTCATTCTGAATTTTCCTGCTTGCCAACAAATTTCTTTTATTATTTTTAACTTTTTTTGCACTTCTTTAATTTGAGTCATATTTACATGTTTAAATGCTCTTGTACTACATGAATGCACTTAGTTCATATAAGAGATTAGGAATTGTTTTGCTACAGACATTAGCGGTCTCAGCCTATTTGAATATCCTGCAAAAATGTCTTATCTCATAATGATGCTAAAAAGACAAAAAAATTAACAGTTTGTTGTGGTTTTGTTGCATGCGCAAGAAACTAAGAAGAGCTAAACAATTTTTTAAGTGAGTTAAATTTGGCTGGTCTCTTCAAGATCTCGTGCGCCTCTGAACTGCGATGTCTCACCCTGAGCTGCATAGATATATATAGATATATATTTATACATATATAAATAAAATTGAATGAATTGAATTGAATAGAGGAAACTTTTATGTAGAGAATCACCTTGTGGTCTTGGTCTTACCTTCTAGACTTGAAAAGTGACCAAAGTACCTTAAACCTGCATTCTTTTTAGTAGCCACCAGGGGGCGATACCTGTAGTTGCCTGATACCCGTAGCTGAAATCTTGTCTGCTTATGGGCTCAGTTGCTTATTTCAGGTCATACTGGATAAAATATTTTGTTAGTTTTGTACATTTTGATCATTGTAAGCATTCAGTGAGGATTCTGCTGGATATGAGAAGTTGTTAGGTAATGAGTATGCAGTGTCACACCAATAATGATGAGAAAGGGGTGCTAGCCCAAGATGATAGCACTTGAATTTTTAGAGCTACCTGAAGCCTGAAGTTATCATTCTCGTATAGCTACAGAAATGACCAAAATGACCCAAAGGAGGCCCCGTGTGTTGTCATAGAGGATGAGCAGTCCTCTCCATCTGCAGACGCTGGACTTTCCGTCTGACAGTAAACTCACCACACTGCTGTTACTACAGGCAGTCCTCTGTTTGTTGTTTTGACTCAAAGAAAGCAGGCGAGAGAATTTTATGTGAAATGATGTGTTAAATGAGGCGTGGATACACAGAATCCAGTGTGGAAAAAACAATGTTTTCTAACTCAAAGGAAAGTTAAAGGTGAGTGAGTGTCCAGTCAAACGTCTGCACTGAAGTGAGGAAGACGAGTCGCCTCTGACCAAACACACTTCTCCTCAGATGTACACAGCACCGCCAGCCCATTAGGAGTTTTATAAACCAGCAGTCAAAACCATGAGCTGGATGAAGCTTTCTGAGAACAGGATTGATGCGGGCAGGTTTTTTTGTTCACCTGACAGCAGCAGTTTGTCTCCGAACTGAGCGGAGCAGGCTGCAGCAGTAATGGACCGAGCTCCCAGTCTGACTGCTGCTGCCTTCACATCAACTGATCATCATGTCAGACAGTTTCTACTCCATCAGGCTTGACTGCCAATCCAGAACAAAAACAGTGGGATGTGCCAATTAAAGCTGCCATTTCCACTCCTCCTGTCTAGTCAGAGATGTGTTCTACCTCAAAGAGGAACCCGATTTATTCATTTATTCACATTCCAGGATAACACCTGGAGTTATTGCATAAAAAAGGGAAAAAAACAGCCTAAACTTCATATTCGTCTTTCGTTCTACACAGAGAAGCAGCGCTTTTATTTATTACCCACCTTTATTTCATTTGATCAAAATGTTCTGTTGCTCTCTTTCCCTGGCTCATCAGACATCTGATCAAACTTTTAACCATCTGATCAAAAGTGCTTTAGAGATTCCGGCGCCGCAGTGATGAGCGCACGCTAAGAAATCTTTTCAAGATTTTATTTTTTTTCTGCCTCATCTCCTGAGGGAATCAGATAACAGTAAAAGCAGTATGTACATCCCAGCAACTGCTGTCTGTGTGCAAAGCTCCAGGCGGTCCAGAGAGTGAGCTGCTCCAGAGACGAGGCTTACAAACACAGCGTCAGTGGGGAGTGCTGTGGAAATACCCGGCCTGAATGAATACATAGATCAGTGCTGCCCTGCAAAGGCAGGGAGCTCCAATGTGCACAAGCTGAGAAATAAAGTTGAAGTGCTCTCAAACAAAATGTGTTCTAGATATTTTATTCTCTATAAAGCTAAGCAAACGTTCTTCTTCGGTTATAAAACAGTTTAAACTAAATAATTTGATTGGACAAAATCACTTATCTACCTGATCAGCCAGGAAATAAAGCCAAGTCAAAAAATACAAAAAAAATTGCAGTTCCTCTAACGTCCTCTTGAGGATCCAAAGGTGGGTCAGTACTCAAGAAAGTAATATATTACACTTTTGTTACTCTTCTTAAAAGTAATGCAGTGATTCCTGTCTTATTTAGATTGGTTAGTTGTTCCTTCCTTTGCTTTTAGTTTTGCCTGCCGGGCCTCATCGACTGCAGACCTGCCGATGGTTCCAACACCATCCTTAAGTTTGCAGATGACACCACGGTGACTGGCCTCATCAATGACAACGATGAGGCTGCCTACAGGGAGGAGGTGGATCGTCTGGCTGAGTGGTGTGACACCAACAACCTGCTGCTCAACACCAAGAAGACCAAGGAGCTCATCGTGGACTACAGGAGGAATGCTGACCCACATCCACCCATCTACATTAAAGGGACGGCTGTGGAGCGTGTGAGCAGCTTTAAGTTCCTGGGAGTCCACATTTCCGAGGATCTCACCTGGACGACCAACTGCTCCAAGCTGGTCAAGAAGGCTCACCAGCACCTCTTCTTCTTGAGGACTCTGAGGAAGAACCACCTGTCCTCAGACATCCTGGTGAACTTCTACTGCTGCACCATCAAGAACATCCTGACCAACTGTATAACAGTCTGGTATGGGAACTGCTCTGCCTGGGACCGGAAGGCGTTGCAGAGGGTCGTGAAAACTGCCCAGCAACATCGCTGGAGCACCACTTCCTGCCATGCTGTATAGACAATCATTCTGTACAATAATTATAATTATAATTTTACAACTGTTTATAACTTGCATAGTTCATATTTCTGTACAGTTTTCATATTTATATCCTGTCCTACACTCACTACAGACTGTACATACTTATAGTTATAGCATAGTCACAACATACCTTCATACCGTGTACATTGTATCTACCCACAATAGACCCATTTTTGTACCCTCATACTTTAAATAGACCCATTTCTGTAATATATCTATATATGTATATTATTCCTAATATATATTTGTAATATATCTATACTTTGGCTAAAGCACTTCTGGATGGATGCAAACTGCATTTCATTGCCTTGTACTTGTGACATGTGCAGTGACAGTAAAGTTGAATTCTATTCTATGAATCATCTGTGAATTAGTTCAAATCACCAACTGTTTCCACTTTCCTGATTTTCCTCCTGTAGGTTTATATAGTTCTGTTCTCCCATCAGTCCTTTGGGTCTTCCTCTTACCTCAGGGTGTTTTTTCCTACTTTTTTGGTTTTGTAGTTTTCCGTTTTCCCACTTTTTTAAATATTCAATCAACTTTCATTTTTAGTTCTTTTGAATTGGCCTCCACATGTATGCATTTGATGCACCTGTAAACTCGATGGAAGAAGCTTTTCACCGAGCTAGCCAGCATGAGCTGATAACATGAGCCGATAACTTAGCCCTCCACTCTGTCATCCAAACATGACCACTTCTGAGTCTAACATGGCAGCAGCCAAAATGTAAATATTCAGGCTTCAAAATGTGTCCAGAAACCAACATCTGTTTTTTTACAGTTCCTGATGGCCCCTCATTGCGTACAGCGACCCTGCAGTGGCGTATAACAGACACTGACCCGGTGTGTGCTCTCTGTAATTCCATATTTGCAGTATGATGGGCAGGTCAATGTTTGGGGGGTTTTTTTGCAGTTACTGTAGTTTGTGTTTAATCTGATTCATTCTTGTAGAGGTTTCACTATTTAAGCTGCTCTGGTCTCCTAAAGTTACATCTCTGCAAGTCACTTTACAACCCACCTCCACTCCATCTCCTCTTTTTAAGGCTCTTTATGTCATATTTGTCTCTGTCTCCACCTAATGGATTCATCGTGTCAGTATAAAATGTGCTGGGAGGTAAACAGCTACATATAAGTGACTGCAGATGGAAATATCCTGACCGAAACACATCCCCGCTTTCTGGTTCATTTGAAAGCATCCAGACACCTCGGGTCATCTAAGGATCAGAACTAAGCAGCTTTTATTTCCTGTGCTCCTCAGGTTGTGAATAGCAGGGGTCTGCTGAAGCTGCCAGCTCATTTAAACCAGAGCTCCAAGTCTTCATGTTTACTGTGGCCTTCCAGTAATTGAGATGAGCTTCTTTGCAAAAAAACAAAAAAAAAGTCAAACTTAAATTAAATTCTTATACTTTTAGGAAACAAATAAAAAAATCTTTCAATCTGCATTTTTAGGTTTTTGTTCCTTTTTTAGCTCTTTAGACAAAATTTTCAATAATTCAATCGAATATTAAACTCTCATCTCTGACTCACTTGCAGAGCAAGCCTCAGGTGGACATCGGAGGAACTGCAGCTGTGTTTAAATTAATGTCTGGAGCTGTGATAGCTCACCTAAACAGATAAACCACAGGCCAAAAGCCGCAGGAGTGTGGCTTCAAGTCGGCTTCTTGTCCACTCTCTGTGCTCAAAAAATAGCCATGAGAGCTGTGAGTCAGTCTTGGCACCGTTACCTGGCAGGTAACGGCACCAACAGTGACGAACACCTTGTAGGTATTTTCACTTCCACAAACTGACAGTTTGAGTTTTCGAGCAATGAATGAGGCTAAAAATAATAATTCCCAAAAGGATTGTGGGATTATCGCTCTCACACTTAAGGTTGCCATCTTTGGCCTCACAGCTGTGAAGCTGTCACCGTCCGAATTCGATGAACGTAAGAGGTTACCGAAGCATTCTTGTGGTGCTGCCTGCTACCAGCAAGAAAGAAAACGTGCCTCATTGCCCCCCAGCTGAAACTTTCATCAGTGCGAATGTTCATTATCAGTGGAAACATTATGCAGGCGCTCTGCAGTGGCGTTTCTTAACAGTAAATATATTTATGAGGCCTGACCTGTACAGTCACACCATGATCGCTCATTATCTCAGAAACGCGCTCAGCTTTTCTGCTCTCGCTGTCGCGTCGCTGACATGAGGACACTTTCACTCTATAATAAAGCTCTTCATGGCTCATAATTGCCTCTCATTACCTCCCCATTTATCTGCCTCCCGTCTCCTTAACGGGATAAGAATCAATCAATGTGCGCTCGTCTCTGCGGCGCTGCGGCTGCTGCAGTTGGAGAGAAAATGGCGAGCGGTAGCAGCAGCAACGGCACTGCAGCGGCGGCAGCGGCGGTGGTGGTGGTGGTGTGGGTTGAGGAGTGGATTAGGGCCGCCGCCCGGAGCTGCTGTGATGACACCATACAATCCTAATGGGCTTCTTCACGCCGCGCTCACCTAATCACCCATATCAAACCCTCTCACAGAAGAGCTGCAGCTTCTTATTTATTTGATTTCACTCACATTAAATTATATAGGATTTCGAAAAGGGATTAAATTTTTACACTTGTAAGAAGCCTGAGCCACTTAATTAAGGCTGAAAATAATACCGCAATTATTTTTGCAGAGGTTGAGAATGGAATTTTTATGGCCTCGGAGTATTTAGTTAATTATGATGTTGCACTCTGACTGCTAATTTCTCCTCAGAAACTTTCCAGCGTTTTTGTTATGTGACTGAGGAGCTTTTATTTTTTATTAAATCTGCTGTGACTGCGAGGCCATTGTTATGCAGACTGTTGTTTATCAGTGCTGTTGCTATCAGTAACACAGCTCATCATTCACTGCCATATTGTTCCAACAAACAATGGATCTGTGTTTGTGGCGTGCGGTACAGAAATCTGATTTACCGATCAATGGGCTCGATGGTTTTGTCTTCCACACAATGAGGCGTGATGAGACCGTGACAAGCTGAAGGTGAAACAATGGTAGCAAGCACTTTTCTGCTTTACCTGTGTGTGTGTGTGTTTGTGAAGGTTTTCTTTCTTTCTTTTTGCACCATCTGCAAAAATAAAAACTTATTGTTCTCAAACTGCAGCTTCAAACACAACAGACCATCAATAAAAGAGTTTCTAAGCTGCAGGCTTCTGTGGAGAAGTTTCAAGGCTCACGCCTGGGACTCTGAAATGTACATTACTGATTCTATAAAACTACAAGTAAATAAACTCCAGCTAAATTCACTTCAGCCAGGAGAAATCAACAGAAATAATCAGCGTAATGTTAAAAAAAAATATACTGGGGAATAAAAGTGATACTGTAAATTGTAAATATTGTATGACATTGTAAATAGAGTTGTTAGTGGTGTAGCCGTGGTAGTTGAGACAGAGATCAGTTAAAGTAGATCCAAGTATTTTTATTCCTGGATTTGCTAGAGTAGCTTTGCATGAATTGCACATCAAAATAATCCTTCAATAGCTTGAATTTGGCTTCGGTGCACTCCCCCAGTTCATCTGCGTGAAGCAAGCTGTCTTTAGGATAACTTTCTTCTGATTGGCTCTTCCTCCCAAACAAAAGCTCTAGGTGGGTGGAGCTTCTGTGCCTATCATGACCATATTGGACATCATACAGCTCCAAGAGTAGAGAAACTCTGGTAAACTGAGTGTTTTGATGAGTCTGCATTCTGATCTTTTGACTCACGGGAATCATTGAACATATGGTCCCTCAACACCAACTCCATAACCAAGAAGGCCCAGCAGCCACCATCTATTCTCAACACCTCCTACAGAGGGACTATCGAGAGCATCCTGAGCAGCTGCATCACTGTCTGGTATGGTAATTAAAAATGAATGCCGTGAATGAGTTCGGGTCTTAGGAGGCTGAGAATTGACATTAAGAAAAAGACCAACTCTTTCCAACAATCCGGGAGCAGTTTGGTGACAGTCTGTACATTTTCCATTTTGATGGCACATGATGAAACATTTAGTAGCTTGAGGGTGATGAAAGTAACATTTGGATCTATGGCCAGCAAACTCTCCAGTCTCAATCCAACCAAAACTGAGGTCAAGCCTTTCAAAGCAGGCGAACAAGGAGAAGCTTGTTTGAATGTGGCGGACTCTAGATGGAGATATTAACGAACACCGAGCTGTTATTTTAAACTTCCTGTTTATTGAAGCACATCCAATGCCGGAGCACCGGCAGCCTGACTGTAGACGAGCTGCTGCTGATCTGTTGGATGTGTAGCTCTGAAAGGAAAAACATTTGTTTCCACATTTATTGTGTGAAAAAGTGTCACTGAAACTCTCTGAGTAACGGTAAAAACTTGCTGTTTGTTAAATCCTGCGGTGGCAGCTGCTGTGGTTGTTGTTTTCTATAGTGTGAAAGCAGGAAAATAAGATCTTAAAAAAAAGATGAGCAAAGCAACTTGTTTCCATGATTGACTCATAGGGAAGCAGTTGGTGCACACACTGATGTAAAGACAGACGTCTGCAGGTAAGAAAACAGCTCGATGCAGCTTTCTTATACCCACAACCGCAGCCTGTGATCCAGGATGTAAACACCTGCAGGGGGAGGCACACGGGGACTTCAGAGAGTCTCAAATCTGGTTTTGTATGTCCTGCGAATGTTGATTCAGCGTTTGTTTCTTCACGGGGCCGAAGGGCTCCGGCACCCAGCTCCGTTTCCCCAGAGACGCACTTGGATGTATGGAGAGGTGTTGTTGTTTGTGTTGGATACAAACCAAACACCTGCAGCTCTGTCTCGACTGGCAGCTCAAAAAAACCTGTGCGCATAAAGGTAGAAGAGTAATTCCTGCGGCGCTTCACACTCTGACAACTTTCCTGAGCAACTTTTTTGTAATTTTTTCCAATGAATTGCATCCGCCGCTGCCGCCGCAGCAGAAACAGAGGAGAGCAGGTTGTGTTTGTCAGGGGTAAAAATGAGAATCTGGATGTGCGGAGCGTCCACTCGTCCGTCCTCGGCCATGCCTGTCACGCAGCAGCTGAAGCATGCCTCTCCGTCTTATTTGTCCCGGTAACGTCCCGCTCTGGATGGATGACGCTCGGCGCTCAGGAGGCCCGTCGACACAGGTGAAAAGTTTCCTTTGTTAGTTGCCGTTGTTTTTATTTTTCCTCCCATCAGGTGGGAGGAAGAGTGATATCAACGCCTGGGCTTTCCTGTTCGCAGTTCATGGATGAGGCATTCAGTCCCATAAGGCGTTCAGGAGCCTCAGACAGGACGAACGGAGCTGATCATCTGTCTCTCCAGTTGACTGCTGCTTCTCTCTGCCTTCACATGAAAAACCCAGAAAATTTAAAAGAGAAGAAAAAGCAGCTCACAAATGTCCCCTGTTTAAACTGTGTGATTTATGCTTACCTGAATCAAAAATCACTTTGTCACCTCAGATCTGCAAGTGCCTCCAATAGACTGCATATAAAGGATGGAAGTAGGTTCTAATGAAGCAGATAGGGAAACTGAATCTTTTTTCATAAGGCCAGGAGGGGGCGACTCCTCTGGTTGTAAAGAAATCCTGTAGTTCACTGAACTATGAGCTCAGCACACACTTACTAAATATAACCTGAATGTTCACTATGGACATTAAAGTCTAATAAAGCAGGAAGCACGACAACTTATGATTGACAAGTGGTTATCCAATGAGCGAGCAGTGTCCCTCAGTTCCAAAGTCACATCCGACCCACACTCCTCTGGTTTCAAACAGCAAAGATGGTTAAATGCCAAAAGATGCTGAGTTTGAGGCTTCACAGCAGACTCTATCCGACATATAGCCATCATGAGGTCATCTATTGATTTCGAACTCAACATTAACATCTGCCTCCATCTCATCCCGAGGATGCTAGAAGGAGGCAGATGATCCGGTGTGGCTTTCCCTAAAGGCAGCAGCCAAAAGAACAGAAAAAGAATAATATTGGTGCTGTGGCAACCAAAAGAGCAGGATAGACTGTTCAGCTAAGGATACCAATAAAATCAACAACCACCTCCAGTCCTCACACAGTTGCGTGACCTTGAGATACCAAGACCTGGTAGAGTTACCCATTGTACTAAGGACCCCAAACGAGAACCCAAAGTAGACTCCATGCCACTTGGTTCTTGACCTTGATCTCCACATGAAACAAAGTCACATACAGACAGCCTCCGTTCAGAGAATCCACCCTGGATTAAGTCCTACAGGCTGGTGAGAATTGGAGGCCCAGAGGATTGAGCTAAGGCAGTAGGTGGGTGTTAGAGTGAAGAGCTCCTCAGCAGCTACACCTACATCAAAACATCGCTGTATGGGACCATGTCTGCTTCCTCTAAAAAGCACCTCAAACATCTTTGATTTTTTCCCCTAGTGAGTAACTTCAACAGCTAGCTGAAACAGCCAGCTGTGCTAAAGAGTGACAGCTGGATTCTTTGGCACTTCGTCGCTGCCTCTTCTGAGCCCTGGGTGGTGGTCTGAGATAGGATTTACAAACTTTGAAAGGATACCATGACAGTCATGAAGTGTTAAAATCCCACCTTTTATACTGTGAAATAAGTCCCAGCCTTATTGTGCAGCCTTATTGTGCAGGTACAGTGAATGCTCCAGACAAGATTAAACTTTTCTGCCTTTTTATTTTTGCAGTGTAGAAGCAGACATGTGGCTCTGTGCTGCCAGTACACTTCCTTTACAAGAGGCCATCTGGGAGGCATTTCTTTTTTAGCGTGAAGAACAAAAGAGATCCATGACGAGCAATGGGACCTCCAGGAGCTGCAACCTGCTGGGAATGATCCCAGAATGCTCTTGGGAGAAGAGAATTATGGGAAAAAAAGATATTTTTCCAGCACTCTGAGGGTTGGTGGCCAGCTGCTGATGGCGAGGTCGAAAGGAAGTTTCTCTGGGAAAAGAAGACGGAGACGGAGAAGACGAAGAAGGGGAAGGCTTTTTGGGCTACTGAGTGGGGACGCCCAGTGTGATTATGTGTTTATGTGGGAGAATATAAATGAGCGTGTTCCCACAGGATGCTGAGCTGTGCCAATTATTTCGTGTGGGGAAAACACTTGTGGAAAGATGGAAAGAGAGAAGGAGAGGGAGGCGGGAAGATGAAAGGAGATCAGATTTGGCCTTTTTGTTCCCAATGATTCATCAAAGAGTGAGGCAGTGTGTCGCCGCGGTTTGTTCGGAAACAGCAGCAGCAGACTCGCTGGGTTTGTCACCCTGATGGGAGGAGATAATGCACTGACATCAACCATCCTGCCATTCACTGAAGTGTCCTTGAGCAACGCAGAGATTCCCACCAGCACAGCGCTCCAGACCTCTGAGCTCCGAGCTCACTGTGTAGGTGGAAAAACAAAACACTGGAGTACTTCCCTCTGGGGAAGCAGCGGCGGTGGCAGCGTTAGCTGGAATAATAATTATTGTGAAGGCTGCAGACGTGCTTACCTGCTGCTTCAATAAAAAGCTTTGTGGTGGGGTTTATTTTGAAGCAGCACTTTGTTTATTTTTTATTTAAGGCGATCAATGGACAGACAACTCTGCAGGAAGCTTTACAAGCATGCAGCCAAGTTCAAAGATGAAGGGTGCATGCTTGTACCCTTCCCACCCAGGACGAGCCACCTGGAGGAGGCCGCCTGTTATTCTCCAAGTCTGCATCAATACTGGATGATTTTTCCTTTCATGATGTCAGTTTGGCTCCAACATCGTCAGAGTTTAAACCAAACCAAAACCGATGGCCTAATTCATCTGGTTCCTTGTCCTCATGACCATTTTACCTCATTTCTGATTTTTATGAATTTTAATTTGTTTGTTTTATCATTTATCCGTTTTTTAACAACTTCATTGATCCATGGACATAATCCGATGCTTCCAAGCTTCACGTTCCTATTCTTGGGATTTACTCGAGTACCTTTGCATGATTCATCGCTGAAAATAATCCTTCTTTCAAGAATCAAGATTCAAGATTCTTTATTCGTCATCTGAACATATTTAAAATTAAAACGAATTTGAAATGTACATAGTGCCGGTGGGTTTAGAGTGTCTAGCAGAGAGTCCTGTCTCAGTCACTTATGGGTGCTGTGAGAGGGTGTGTGTGTGTGTGTGTGTGTGTGCGTGTGTGTGTGTGTTGGGGGTGGGCATGTTATGGTTTCGGGCCTGGATGGCTTGGGGATAGAAGCTCCTCTTGAGTCTCTCTGTCCTTGCCCGGATGATGCTAAACCTTCTGCCGGATTGCAGAAGTTGGAACAGTTTGTTGCCAGGATGAGACGGGTCCTTCAGTATCTGCGCTGCTCTAGTCCGGCATCTCCTGGTGTAGGTGTCCTGAAGGGGGGGGGGGTCAATCCTGCAGCAGCGTTCTGCTGTACGAATCACTCTCCGAAGAGCTTTTTGGTCCTTAACACAGCTGTTCCCAAACCAGGATGTGATGCTCTGTGTGAGGATGCTCTCCACAGCACCTGCGTAGAAAGTCCTGAGGATCGCTGGCGAGACCCTGAACTTCCTCAGTTGTCTGAGGTGATACAGGCGCTGCCTTGCCCTTTTGGGCTGGTCTGTTCTTCATCTTATACGTATTTTCTGTATGTTTTGTCTCATCTTTATCCTCTAAACCTCCAACCGATCATGATGGCTGCCCCTCCCTGAGCCTGGTTCTGCTGGGGGTTTCTTCCTTTTAAAAAAGAGTTTTTCTTTCCCGCTGTCACCAAGTGCTTGCTCTTTAAGGGTCATTTGATT
>VUQR01011392.1:7341-17708 GCA_015108515.1 Hemichromis elongatus
GTAAACTGAACATGCTCCTCGACTGTGCAAAAAGGGGGGGGGGGGGGGGGGAAGAGCACTGTATATATATATATATATATATGTGTGTGTGTATATATATATAATATAAATAGCAATAGAAACAATCTGGATATTTACAAAATAGACAATCACGGCATTGGACTAACTTACATCCGTAGATTCAATGATAAATTGCGTTGACTGACGGCAGTTTCCAGAAGTGATTCCACTTAGAAATACAACTGTTATAATTAGGGCTGTCAGCGTTAATTGGGTTAAAATGGCGTTAACGCAAAACCCGCGTTAATGCGGCAAATCTCCGGTAATGAGTTACCGTGGATCGCCTTTGTGTGGGGCTGGACAGCGCTAACGCGTTAATCGAGCTTCCCGCGCTAACTCGATTAACGCGTTAGCGCCGTCCAGCCCCACATTTTAACGCCATTTTAATGCCATTAACACTGACAGCCCTAGTTATAATGCACTTCCACCTGACAGCCTGAGGAATACGGCCTGCACCGAGTCCAGTCTTCTTTAACACTTTGTGTACCATAGATAATGAAAAAGATCCTTTGCAGTTATATACAGTTCAAATTGTTGAACTGTTTTCTCATGTAACCTTGGGTGAAGTTCACTTTACTTCTGAAAGCCTTTTGTGATACTATATCAAACTATTGTCCTGTTTTATATTAGTCTAATAGCTTTTGAAATATTCCACCAGATGTTTTTACATGTATGGTCTTTTTTTTATCATTCACGTTCGGTGTGATATCTGTCCAGTTGTCAGATGTTTGTCTGCCTGAAGGAATTTAGCATACTTTTGTTTTCAGGTGGAGTGGCTGAAAAATGAGGAGCCCCTGAGCTTTGATGATGGTAATGTCATGGAGAAAAAAGGTGACCACAACCTTATCATCTCAGAGGCCCGGCTATCAGACTCTGGAAACTACACCTGTGTTGCTAGCAACATTGTGGCCAAGCGACGCAGTGCCACTGCTACTGTCATAGTCTATGGTAAGATCACAGTTTTTTGAATTCTGCAATTTTATCTCTGACAAAAAATCATTAGAATTGCCTGATTAATTATCACAGTAGTGTTGGAGAATTGTCTTGCCTACATCGGTTTTCCCTTTCATTGGTTTTCACTTGTATGGTATTCTGTTAGCAGCTAACTAAGCTGTACTCCCACTGAGGTTGATTATTTTGTTAATGGGGTAACATCCTCACTGCATAGGACCCTCGATACTGTGGCTCGTTAGTTAGTAAAATCTGGCTTAAAGCAGATTGGACAAGTCATGCAAGTTGGAAAAAATAGTCCTAAACTCATCAAGAAGGTATTCTTTTGGGTTGGAACGATGGTCTATTTTTTAAGTCCTTAAAGCTAGGACATCTCACTATTTGTCACTGATCGAGGAAAATGGGAACAGCTACACGCTTCTTTTCAGCACTGCAGCCAAGCTGACAAATAGTCAAAGCTCATTCCTTCAACCTTAACTACAAATGACTTTATTTCTTCACAGACAAGATTTTAGAAATGAGAGAAAAAAATAGATTCACAGCTGTCCCACAGCAACTTGATAATGAACTGCTAATATTTACTTCTTACGTATTTCTCCCCAATAAACCTTGTTGAGTTAAGGTCACAATAATTATCCCTCTAAACTATCAATGTGCCTTTTAGACCCTATTCCTTCAAAACTATTTAAAAAAGTCAAAGTATAGTTTAATTAGGTTTCTTCCTGTTAAAAGGGAGTTTTTCCCTCCCTACTGTCACCAAGTGCTTGCTTGTAGGCAGTCACGTGACTGTTGGGGTTTCTTGGTAGTGTTGTAGGGTCCTTACCTTACAATATAAAGTGCCTTGAGGTGACTTTTGTTGTGAATTGCACTAAATATTAGGGCTATAGAGAGTGAAATAGTGTCATACTAGTAAAAAATACTTTTACACTAAAGGGCAGCGTTCCTAACTGAAGTGTCTCATTGTTCATTTTGCTGACCTTTCATCCTGTTATTTTTTATTCTTTATAAGGAGGAATTTAACTGTTGCAGGAATACATCTCATTCTTTCTGACATCTCAATGCTCCGGTCCATCAATCATTAATTTCCATAATGGAAATGAAGTCCCTGACAAGCTTACTATTCCCGATAGCCTCCGACAGATGTACAATAATGGAATAGTAGATTTCTTCCTTTCCTATGACAGCAAATGAGCTCATTAGTCAATCATCCTACATTACTTTAGGAAGCATATCCAAGGAATAGGCGTACATTGACAGAAGGGAAGACACTATTGATCTTTTTTATGTTCATTACCACCTTTGAGTGAATCCTCTGACTGGGATACAGGCCAGAATTCTATTAGTCTCTCTTCATCTTTTGACACGTGCAGTGAATGGCGGCTGGTCATCGTGGACGGATTGGTCTCCCTGTAATGTGCGCTGCGGTCGAGGTGTGCAAAAACGCTCTCGCACTTGCACAAATCCAGCACCTCTCAATGGTGGAGCCTTCTGTGAGGGCATGTCAGTACAGAAAAGTACTTGCAACACAGTGTGTCCAGGTAAGAGCAATAGCATGTTCTTTTCACTCTTAGTGATAAAGAGCATGTTTTAGTGTTTTTAATTTTGAGCTTTTGAAGCTTTCCTCGGACCTTACAACTATCAGCTTGATAAAAGATTGCCAGGTAAGACGTGCAAATTTTAGATTTATGACTGCTGAAAGTCTGTATTGTTGAAGTAGTTGATTTTGTATACAGTCAAATACTATAAATTGTATACAGACAAATCATTTTATATAGTGAAACTGCACTTATTTGCATTCATGAGAATATTTGCAAAAGATCATTGTACACAATGTATTTATATTTACGTACTATTTGTATAACATCTTTGTGAATATAATAAGCCTTAGAAATATGTAAATATCATTAGCACAAATACATAGGTTTGCATATAATAGCATAAATAGTTTAGTAATATTGTCTTTATTTTACTTCTTTTTCTAAAAAAAAAAATAGTTGGCTTACTATTTAAGTCTCTGTTTGGAGAGAACAGAAACATTGTGTTTTGTAATAAACAAATAAAAATTATAACCAAAAACTTTGTTTAATTGGTCCAAAAAGCTCAGTCTAAATACTGTTTTTGTGTTTTTGCAGGAGCTACACAGTCGCAGCACAAGACCAACTATTTAACCACAAATTGTTGCTCTTATCCTTCAGTCTTTTTACAGAAAATAGATATAACATATGCCATGAAACTTGTCTTTAAAACTTTGGTAGGTTTTATAGTTAGCAGTAGTCTTCTTTGAACCTCAGAGATTTTACTGTGAAAGCATCTGGTACTGGTGACAGTGGGTTGTTATCTGAAATAAAATGCAGAGTACCCATTGAAAGAACTAATGAGAGGAGGAAAAAGAGGAGAAAGATGCACAAATGGAGAGGGGTGGCGATAATGCGAGACAGGCAAAGAGTAGAATCTCAGGTTGTAAGAAGAAGAGCACAACAACAGTAGGAGTTATCAGAATTGTGCCTCTACCCAAGTGGGCTTTTTTTTTTTCTTTTGTATACAAGCCCAAATTTATGATTTCAACCACAGTGGCGTATAAAGAAAAATGCTCATCAGGTTTAAGTTTAAAAAAATTATCAGTCAAGTACAGTGCACTCCTCCAAACATTATCTCCTCTTTGCCAAATGTCTCCGTCTGAGGGATTCTTTCTCTGCGTCTGAGTTTGAATATAAACAGGATGCCTTCGCTTTTAGATTAGCAGGAAGAGGGGATCTTTTTGAGCATATGGAGGGGGAAAGGCGAATTGATGGAGTCTCTTTATGTCAGATCAGAAACACCGGCTTTGTACATGTTTTTGACACTTTAAGTGGGAAATTATTTTTAGTCGTGCAACTGTTACCTTGAAAGTGTTTTCCTGTAAAGTTCCACAGAGCTAAAAAAGAATGCACTTAAACCTGAAGTATGAGAAGCATTCATTTTCTAGTTCCTGTTGTGTTTCACTTGCATAACATGTGTACATGTATTCGCATTCAATGGCTCAATTATTTAAACATGCATCATGCAAATTTGTATTTGTGTTTGGCCCTGCAGTGGATGGCGGCTGGGGAGAGTGGAGCGAGTGGTCAGTGTGTAGCTCGGACTGCGAGAGGCAGCGCAGCAGAGAGTGTACTGCTCCAGAGCCCAAGCATGGGGGACGACTGTGTGACGGGGTGGCAGTGGCTACAGAAAACTGCACAGGCGGCCTCTGTACACAGAGTGGGTAAACTCAGCTCCACACTTCACTGGTTAACAAGGAGAAAAAGATATAGTGGTTTAGCATCATTACTGTGAGTCCCATTGTGTTCATTGACTGTGTCATTATAAACTTACTGTTCATAATTTTTGGCAGTGTGGGCTAGACCATGATCGTCATGATAATCATGCTCATTAGCAACGCCCTCATCCATCTTCATTATTCAAACACTTTGTTTCACATACATCGCAAACAGTGTGCACAAGCGTGGATGCGCACACAGGCAGTGATTGAATCAGCTAACGCTTAAATGATGTTTCTGCAGATCGGAAGTTGCTGCATGATGCCAAGCCGCAAGGTGAGCTTCTCTTCAGTTTCATTTCTTGTTTTATTTAAAAGATATCACACTCTCCAGTCGTGACGTGGAAGACTGCGTGATTGACATTAGAAAAGGTGTGACCAGTTGTTTTCACAAATTTTGCAGCTCTGAATCTTTTGTAAACAAAGCCCAACAGAGGAGTATATAACAACTCAAACTGGGCATTTTTAAACACCCTATAATCTGAACTTCCTTAACACAAAGTCCAGATATACTACAATAACATGAATTGTTGAATTTACATTAGCAATAGCATAAGTCCCACATCCTAATTATCTGCCTCACTTTAACCAATACACAACCTCAGTTCTAAAAAAGTTTGAAGGCGTGTAAAACGTAAATGCACACAGAATACAATGGTTTTCAAATTTTATATGCACATATTAAACATTTAATTGATTCATTCATTTAATTCATTTAATTTTACTACTTCAAAAATGTTTTAGCTCACTTTGATGACAGCGACACATCTCAAATAATTTGGGATGAGGCCAACAGAAGGCTGGAAAACTGAGCTGTACCACGAAGAGACAGATTTTCAGCTAATTAGGTTAATTGGCAAAATGTAAATATGATTGGCCATTACAGAGGAATCTTGAAAGGATAGGCTTGTCAGAAGGAAAGATGGGTATAGCTTCACAAGTTAGCGAAACAAATCTACACTTCCCGTTATTTTGTGTTAGATAAAAGTGGAAGTTAAGAAAAAAATGAAAAATGGAAAGATTTTGAAAAAAGGAAAGCAATGGAAAAATAATGACATGTCCTTATTTTACACCAGCACACATCAGCTTACCAGTGAGCAAAGTGGCCATCTGTTTACAAATTAGTTAGTTTGTAAAAACATTTTTTAGACTACAGTATGCAGTATACCTATAAATATCATTTGAATGTCTATTATAAGGTTAAAACTGATGTTTCACACAGTTTTTAGTTTTGTTTTAACTGTTTGTTTAGGTTAAATCACCAATACTAATGTGTTGGGTAAAAGGCAAATTATGGTTTAAATTACAAAACAGTGAGTTATGAGTAAGACCTGCCACATTGTTGCTGCCATTCATGCAGGAAACATTGTATCCCTGAGACACCAATTTTTAATACACAAACCAAATTATAACACTGCTCATTATGTAGCATTATTAATATCATTTTTATTGTTTTACTATTGCAGTAAGTATTCAATATGTTTACTCAGTTTAAAATGTAATAGTGATGAGTATTATAAAATATTGTCTAATAGGTTTTCTAATACTAAAACATTATTTAGGCTTTTTTTATTAGATGCAGGTATAATAAGTTATTCTTAGAGGGTAGATCCATTCACACCTAATTGAGTTTTGTCTTGTAAACACCCTCTGGGCTGATAGCAGCAAACTGGTACAATGGCATTAATAGCAAGAGATTGGCTCTGGCTTCATAATCCTACTGTTGGAGTGACAGAAATTCCTTAGTTGACAAGGATAGTTACAAGAAAACAGCACACTCATCAGCAGCCATTTGGTTCTGGCAGTGGTTAAGCTTAACAAATTACTAACGTTACCCTCAGAGAGCGAATGGTCCTGAAATAGGAACAATCGGCTGCCAAGTAGTAAATCACAGGTGTGGTAATACAGAATAACGCTCTATGACTCACTGTGAATTAGCTTATTTAAATACAGACGAACAGACAGACAGCACATTAAATGACATGTGAATGAATAATAACGATGCTTATTATTAACAAATAGGAAATGAAATTCATTTCTAAAGGTTGTTTGGCTTAGCTGTTTGATTCGTCGACTGTTTCCTGTCACTTATGCTTCTTGTGTCATTTCCTGAAGTATTTAAAGACAGTGTATTGTGACTTTTGCTGTTTTCTCTCCCCACCCCCCGCCCCTTCCACTTCCACATGCTGTATGTTGTTTGACTTGGAGGGTTACCAAGTCTCAATAAAAATAACACAGGCTGTATCAAAAGTATTGCCATTATTATCTCAGTTTCACTTCTACATTAATAATGATGTACACTTCTACTTATTTTTGATTATATCGGGCATTGTGTTTCAGTTCGAGCTCTTTGCGGTTAACCACTGTAAATCCACTGCTTTATGCATTATTGCTGTGTAGGGAAATGCTACTGCATAGCTTGCACAGAGAAAAATCAATTTGCCCATGTTTTTCTGACTTGTCCTTTCACATAGTTACTTGTTCTTGTTTGTCAGAAATGGGAAAAAGAATGCGACCAGGCTGCCAAAAACTTCCCAAGCCCTCAATTAACCTGCTACTGTAGCTGTTAATACCGCTTTGCATATTTTGTCAATTTCTCCTCATTTGAGCTTCAGGCTACTTAGAGGATTTCTCAGCATGTCCTGTTTTAGTGCAGATCTCATTATCTTTCAAGAACAAGCTAGCAGCTCCTTTATTTCCCCACTCATTCGTTTGCTTTGTGAAGTTGGACGCCGCAATACTGGTGGGACCAGATAGAGCATAATCGCTGCCGATGAGCTAATTTAATGAATTGGTTTTGTCACATTATCCCAGTGGAACACAGAGCGCCTCCAACACCAGAGCCAAGCAGTGTTTGAAATGACAGTCAGGTGCTGGGTTGATTATAATCGCCTTCCTTCCAAGGTTCCTCATTAGTAACTTTAACACTGAGGAATGGAACAATGAAGCTGTGCATCAGGAGGTAAAGCATAGAAAGAACAGAAAATAAAAAATGCACTAAGGTAGCATAATACCAAGGTAGACTTCCCTCGTTTAAGAGACTTCCACAACAGCGGATGTTCCTAAGCAACACAGATTTCCAGTTTATTTTGGGAGAGTATGTCTCCTAGCATCCTAATTAACCACAGCAGACTCAGAAAGCAAATACAAGGAGTCTTGATGCATGCTCAATCATCCGGATAAGGAAATCCCGAAAAGTTGATTGTGTTCATCTGGACATTCAAAATTATGTCTTGTTTTGTGTTTTTTCTCACCCATTCTGACATTTCCAGGTGTGGAGAACAGCAGTGATGTTGCCCTGTATTCAGGCCTGGCTGCAGGAGTAGTGACAGTTGTACTGCTCATCGTCGCTGTCACTCTTTACCGAAGGAGCCAGAGTGAATATGGTGTGGATGTCATTGACTCCTCCGCCCTCACCGGAGGCTTTCAGTCCTTCAGCTTCAAGACCTCTCGTCAAGGTGAGCCATTAACTGTGGTTCTCAAAAATCAGAGACAATTTGCCCTCAAAATTGTGTCATAAAACACTTAACTTTGTACAAAAACCTAAACTTAAAATGTTCAAAAGCAGCATAGAATGGATGGATTTGGGGGTTTTCTTACAAAGGGGCGACAGAATTTGGTTTTACAACCAAACGTGCATCCTGGTAAAAATTGAGCATTCATGTTGTATTGGAAATGTTTTTTGGCATTTTGACATTTCACTGTATACATGCACAATATGTGAACTAGCTTATCAGTGTACAGAAGTTGAGTGGTTAATTTGTTGAAGTCTTTTGCAGCTTTGGATTATTTAAAGAAGAATTTAAAGAATCACTCGAGATATGCGCAGTGTTTAACTTGTCTTAGAAAGAGGTGAGAAAGAGAAAAAATTAGAGAAACTTAAATATGTAAAAAGGGTTTATAGGGTCTCTCCATGTAAAGATATTTTTAAAAAGGGTTTGTTGGATTTGACTTTGTGACATCTCTACACCCACCCTGCCACAGATGGATCAAACATGCACAACAATTATGATGTGCAATTAAAAGCGCCTCATATTATAAAATAGAGCATCAAAATAGCTTATTTTTATGTTTTTATTTTGCATATGCTTTTATTGCCTTTTTTATTTTAGTTTGGCTGCTTAAAGACAACAAAGAAAGCCCTAAAAATTTAAGCTGCAATTTTGCCTGCAAGTGCAAAGAGCTGGCATTGAATTTGGCATTAATAGCCATTCTAACAGACACATAAAAGCAAAACACAGAAAAAGACGTACAGTCATGTGAAAAGGAAAGTACGTCCTCTCTCATTTCTAAAGTCTTACATATTAGAACATAATACAGAGTCCTCTTTTCCTCACTGGGTTATAAATTTGTGTTGCTGAATCCTCTGATAAACAACACGTGACATGTTACACCATGTCATTATTGTTGGAGGTAGTTGTACATACACAGCTCTCTTAAGGTCCCGTTGCAGCATTTCTGTTGGTTTGAGGTCTGGACCTTGACTTACTTTAGTTTGCAGAGGACTTCACAGTTGACTCAAAAGCTTCCACGTGGCTACAAAACAAGCCCAAATCATCCACCCTCCACCATCGTGCTTGACAGTTGGTGTGAGGTATTTGTACTGATTTTGCAGTGTTTGGTTTTATCAAATATATCAAATACTGTATATTCTGGCCAAATATCTCCAGTTACAGATGGCGATTTCTCTTGGCAACATTTTTAAACAAGCCACTTGCAATGTCACATATTTTAACATTTAACATGCCAACTGAGCCCTGTGGAGTCTTAGACATAGCTCTTGGGTTTTGTGTAGCTTCTTTGAGCATTGCATGCTCTGGTCTTGGATGTTTTCCACTTGTAAATAATCTTTCTCACTGTTAGTCTTTCTCCTAGATTGATGGGCAGCAACAATTTATTCTCCTAAATGAAGCATTTGAGTGCGTTAACACTAGGGGTGGGTTTAGATAATCGATCTATCGGTTAAAATCTATTCTAGCTTGGAAAACGTGAAATCGATTCATTAAAATCCCGAATCGATTTTTTAAATACAAATTTATTTCGCCTGAAACGCCAGCATGTCAGGTTAAACCTAACAACATTTTAACAACCCCCAAATGGCTAAAACAGTAAATGAGAGCAGGTACACGGATTCTGCACAACAACGTTACGCAAAACGCGAACCACACGGATCAGAATCAGGGAGATTGGCTTTCTCGCCTGGCGGCACAGACATGGTCTGGACTGAAAGCCAACAGCTCACTCATTCTGATCCGTCGGCGCGCTTTGTGTTTACGTCCTTTTTGCACTAGATTCTGAAGCTGTAGGTCTGATCTCTCTCCAAACAATATTGACTGAACCAGCAGCAAAAGAAGATCCAACCTATGCTTCACATTTGGCTTCACATAAACATCGTCATGAGTTCCCTCTGACTTTTGCTGTTTAGCTTCCACCACGATAAAAATCACACTTCAGGCACAGTGCGCTCTCTCTCGCTCTCTCTCTCTCTCTGTGTACTTCAAGAACAGTTTCCAATCTAAAAATCTCTGTTTTCTGCATTATTCGTTTGCTTATTATGCACAAGTCTACCGTTGTTTTTTCCTTTTACTTACTTCCGAAAAGAAAGCCTCATTTCTGCTGTTCAATAGGCGACTGAACAAATGTAAACTTTTTAAAATTATGCAAAATTGAAAAACACTTAGCTGTGTCTCTAATAAAACCCCTGTAACTTTACTCTGCTTCACTTCAGCAGCATCAGGTCATCTTCATATGTTGACTAATGGTTTTCTTTCATTTTTAATCTACTGCAGAATGTTTTTAAGGTTATCTGCTATAGATCCGGGCCAGGAAAGTCGCCTTCATGTTTTTCTGTGTTTTATCCTCAGTTACTTTTACACAAAGGCATCTGCTGTGATGCTCACATAAAGTCTAAGAAGTGTCAGATTTCGTTTTATAGATATAAAAATATGGAAATGTACTGATATGTGATCAGAATTATAATATTTCTGACATCTGAGGCAAAATTTCCCCAATTCAAATCGAATCGAATCGTGAATCGAATCGATTCAGGACCTTGTGAATC
>VUQR01011393.1:0-26578 GCA_015108515.1 Hemichromis elongatus
ACGAGATTTATATATATATATATATATATATATATATATATATATATATATATATATATATATATATATATATATAGATAGATAGATAGATAGATAGATAGATAGATAGATTTTTTTTTGTTCTTTTCTATTTTTCCCACCTCTCATTTAGTCCATCATTTTGGCTCAGACCATCCGAAAACATAACTAGCTGAAAGCTACAGAACACTCCAGACTTTTTTCTCTTTTGTGAGTTCTAGAGTCAAAAACAATTCAGTTCACAGACAAAAAAACACTTAAATGGAAACGAGCAGGTGGCCATGAGCAGATACTAACCTGACCTTGTGCCATTAACCTGCATTAACCTGGTCAATGTTTGTCACCAACTGTGATCAGTTTGAGTAAATGAAATTCAACACAAATGTGATATAATCCAATTAAAGTCAATAAACACCAATGTGATTTACTACTTAGCTACTGGCCCTGTGTTGAAACTGACTATATTTAGGCAAACTTTACAACAGTAGTACATACTAACCAGGAGGTTGCCAGGCAACATGATGTCATAATATATCATAATATTCATTTTTTATAAATAGAAAGTAGATGTTATTATGAAATGGAATTGAGACAATATTTTTTTTGAGGTGTTGTAGGTGCAGAAATGCTGTGGTGTAGTGGTCAACAAATTTGACTTACACATGAAGGGGGTCACAGGGAGGGTTTTGTCATGAATACAATCTCTACCAAATTAAAAATGCAGATCAATCTGCTGTGAGGACTCCTTGGCGGATAAGGCATCAGCTAAAAACACAAATAGGTCCATGAATGCTAAAGAAAACGGAATTTTAGCCCATTGGTAGGTAGTTGCTAGACAACATGAATGTATAGATAAGAACCTTTAAGGGCCTAAGATATACCTGTGTGGCAAGTTTGGTTGCTTAACTCCTGATTGTGTGGGAGCAGTTCGCATACAGTGAGTGACTTGTTGTATTATAGTAAGATAAAGAAGAGCAGCATTTATACAATGACCCACTGACCCAGCTGGCACGTCCTGCCGGTCCATCCAGGCGGACAGAGGCATCGATAACCTCCAGGAGCTTCTTCACACGTTGCTCCATGGCCACAGGGGCTGCGATCACACTGCTTCACCACTGAGAAGACAAACAGAGAATATTATACATCAACTACTGGCCTGTGTGACGGGAGCGGGAGTGTGAACATTAAGGAGGCAGCTTGTGCATGTGTGATCTGAAGGGTAGAATTGGTGTGAAGAAGCTATGGCGCATTTGTGTTTTCGTTCTTTCTGCTGCTCTGGTTTCTGTGCAAACAGTGATGAATACAATCATCTCAAATCTTTTTCCAGAGAGGAGGGTGGAAGGAGACCATTTAAATAAGGAAAAGGATGGCTAAGCCAGGGGTTGGACAGAAATAAAAATGGGGCTGTCATGTGTGGTTCTACCCATCTGACAAGGAATTTAAACAGGAAAAACATGACATTCAGACATTCAGAAAGACAAAGAGAAGCTCCCCACTTAGGGGTTAACCATGCATAACTTACACAGGGCATCATAACTTTTCCCATTCATATCTCTGTGGTGTACAGCTCTGTCTCTCTCATAACCTTTTTTCATTTACCTAACCCTGCAGAAGAACCATTTTCCATTTTACTGACCCCGAACTGAGACGCCGAACAACAATAATCCTGCCAAGTTAGCGGCACATCTCCAAAAACGAGACGGAGAATCCATAACAAACAAAGAAGCCTTTAATTAATATTGGTTATATATATAAATCTAGTTTGAAAACTGAGCTATGTTGTGGTCTTGGTTGTCATTCCTTGCAAGTCTGACAATATGTTCCCCGGAGAGTCCCCCCCCCCGCACAACACATAGCCTGCAGAGATAGACCGCCTCTCTGACTGTTAATCAAGCAAGCAACAAACAACAAGAGCAAAAATAAACTAAACTTTTATTTCCCCGTTCGTCCCTCTGCTCTCACTCTTTGATAAAAATGCTTTCTGCTGAATTGTTTACATGCCACAGCTCTGTTTATCCTGCACGAGGTGAAAGCAGAGGATGTGGAACGGTTTTTGTTTACAGACAGCTCTGAAAGACCACAATCCGTGTGATCCAATCTCACCTGCCGACACACACACACACACATACACACACACAGACATGTTGTGTTTTCATAACTTGTGGGGACATCTCATTGACATAATGCTTTCACTAGCCCCTTACCCTAACCCTAACCATCAAAAATGAATGCCTAACCCTGACCCTTACCCTTAACCTAACCATAACCTAAAACCACATTTTGAGTCTCAAAAATGCCTTCAAACTCGTGGGGACCGGGATTTTGGTCCCCACAAGGGCTGTTGGTCCCGACGAGAATAGTAAACTTCCAATTTTTGGTCCTCACGAAGATATTAATACCCGTCCACACACACACACACACACCAATCAATGTACCAGGAGCAACTCAAGGTTCAGTATCTCACTCAAGGACACGTTGACATGCCGACTGTAGGAGCTGGGGATCAAACCACTAACTTTACAATTACCACATGACCTGCCTACTAACCATACAGAACCTGGCACTCTGGCAGTCTCTAAACAACTCTGTTTATCTTCTTAGGACAAATTAGATCGGGCAATTCTCAGGGTGGTGCGGCTAAACCATAATTTAGATGTAGCCAGTCTATGTTGTAGGAGTTTAATATAGCTAAATTCTCATATCATCACTCATATTATCTTCATTTGTGTCAAATTCTCAAATGACGAGCAGGAAAAACACAGGTGCTACTGTTAGCACAGACAATATCCCAATGATAAACAAAAATGATAAAACAAGAATACAGCTAATTTGAATATCGATTTCCAAAAAAGTGAGTGCTACAAGACATGATCAGATGAGTCTGTGTTATTACTATAAGTTTAAAATCCTTGCATTGTAGTCAGCGGCAAGGACAGCAGAGGTCTTTCTTTGAATTGTGGCCACTTTTCCTGGAACACTTGGAAACCTATGACCAAGTGCCTTGTCATAGGGGAGTAATCTGACTGAAGGTGAATGTTCTTGTGATTTGTTGCTATATAAATAAAACTGAACAGAAAGTTAACACTGTCTTAAGACTTATATGATTTAAAAAAATAACAAAAATAAAGAACAAGGAAAAAAACAAACAAAATTGACCTCTGGGGAACACCATGTGACAGGTGTTTTGTCTTCAGGAGGGATCATACGTGTTACAACCAAACCACAGAGCCAGTAGATAATTATGTACATTAGTAGGGCCTTGTCACCGGCACACCTACAGTCAATAGATTGCAACACAGTTAGTCACTATGATTTCCAGGAGCAAGGTCAACTGGATGACATCACACAGTATGTAAAAGTTAAGGACACCACATGAAATATTTATAGACCTTGTTCATTCAGTTCTTTTGATTTTCTTTTGGTATTGTATCACATTTTGTTTTAAGCCACCAGCAAATCTTTCAGACAAGAAAAAAGAAAGTCACTTCCTGATATCTGCTCCTGAAATCTAAATCACCATAAAACACACCCAGGTAGTTTTACACACCCATGCAGTAGTATATACAGATCATTTGTGTGCAGTTAAATGTCTGAGCAGTTATGCTCACGCATGAATTACAAGTTCACTACAGAAGTATTATAGCAGAGGGCCGCAGGTGGCTGTGACACTAACTGCTAAAGTTGTGGCCACAAGTATAAGTTAATAGTGTTCCTGATATACTGTCACAGCTATCAAGCAAGTATGAAAACATCCATCCGCCGTCATGCACATACATAGACATGGAATGCTAAACATGTTCACCCACACGCAAGAACTTTTTTAACCTCTACACTTTTTAAAGAAAATCTTTTTTATTTGTCATCTTACTCCACGGAGTCTGACAGCATCACTCACACACTGGCTTGTTTCACTCATCTTAATTAAACTGTTATTATCAAAGCAACTATGTAACAACTAAAAACCCTGGCCAGTCTTCAACCTCGCATTTAATCACACTCGCCATTGTGATTGCAAAAGATTGGGAGAAAAACACTCACCTTTACCACTTCCACTCCATGGCCCCTGCAGGGAAAAGCATTAAAATGCTTATAGTCAAATTGTTATCGGCAATTACACATAATGAACAAGACTATACTGACAAATCATTCAGTATAGAGAATTTTACAGTTGATTAGCCTAAGAGTAAAACATAAACTACACTTACGCACAGAACCGTATGAACGCGTCCAGGTTCAATTTCCTGCGCTTTTTGTCGCTGAGCCAGCAGCCCACCCTGCGCCCTGACATCCGGACCCCAGTAGCCGAGGGACCGCACACGCGCACGGAGAGGCGATCCATTCATCCCTCCGCTGTACCACTTCTGCTCGCGAGCGTCCAGTCCTCTCCCTTATTTATGGGGACAGTCATGAGTCATGGTAGTCCGAGTCTGCACAGGAGTGGAAGCGAGAGGGCCAGTCAAACTGGTAAAATCTCTTGACTTCCTCGTTGCCGCTGCCATCCAATTAAAGCGGCTGGGGCCGGTCATGGAGCCGCTCTAAGCGAAAAACTGAAAGAGAAAGTAAAAATCCCGTCGGGGAAGTTACTCCATTAGCTTGCTTTCACGACAGTAGCACAGGCATGTCATTTCCTATTATCTGACTCTTGTAAAACACACGAAGTACCGATTATTTGCGTGCCCAGATAGACATATTGAGTAAAGTTCACCTGAGGTCACGAGGAGGAAGATGTCCCGCGGGTCCAACGCAGGTTTTGACCGACACATCACCATTTTTTCACCAGAGGGCCGCCTCTACCAAGTCGGTAAGAAACATTTTCTGTGGTGTGTTAGCTAACAGCATTCCCGGAGCATGCCTAGCGTAAAGTGCAGTAGCACAGCCATTACCAGATGTGGGCTACCTGTTGCTGCTAATCGAAATAACAATACAAAAACAGAATGGAGCAAAAGTAGCTAGCTTCTCGTCTGGTGTTTGTGCGGAGTACGGTTAGAGTCCAAGTTGAACACGTACTAGTTGCTCTACTTGTCGTTACTCAAGCTTGAATTTTTATAATCCACAATATGAATAACTGCACACAGTAATTAGTTAATTTTAGTTTGTGTTATACTTTATATCCGATTTTGTGCTTGAAGTATCCCGAAAAAAGAAAAATATAGTTCCTCTTATGTTTTCATAACAATCAGGCTGTACGGTGCGGGGGCTAACTCGGTGCATTCCCCGTCTTAAATTAAATAATCAAAATAAAAAAAAATAAAGGGGGAGGTTTATGTTGTTATTTTTCTCATATGTTCATATGTGTCTTGTGCTGCGATGCAGAGTATGCCTTCAAAGCCATCTCTCAGAGCGGGTTGACCTCCGTTGGGATCCGGGGCAAGGACACCTCGGTGGTGGTCACACAAAAGAAAGTTCCGGTAAGACATCATCACTGGTGATGATGATGATGATGTGAGCTGAAGCCAAACAGTGAGGCCACCTATAACCCAAGCCATGTCAGCAAAAAGCTTGAATAAGATACTTTGTATATAACATGATAGGACCCAAACACACCTTCGGCATGTTTTCTCTTCTCATGTGTCAGCTTCAGCATCTAGTCAGTGAAGTTATGGATGTAAGGGAGTGTGCACGGATCCAGATATGATCCAGGAGACCCATTCATTTATCCAATTTAGGGTTGCAGGGTGGCTGGAGCCTGTCCCAGCTATGGTAGGGTGAAAGGGAAGGTACACAAGGATGGTCGCAAGGATGTAATTTTAAAATGCATGGCAAATATTAAGTAATTAATTATATTATTATGATTAAAACAATTATTTACAGTTGTGGTTAGAAATTTAAATACGCTTATCATGGGTGTGAATGACATGATGAGTTCAAACAGCTGTATGTAGGTACAAGTTATTTGGATATGTCCCTACTAAGGTCTGGAACAAGATTCAAACTGTTGCCGTCAGATGATTAGGATTAATTAGGATGTTCAGTAACAATCAAGCAACTACCAAAGCTCAACCCTAACCTGTGAAGAAGCACTGCTCGAACATAGTTTACATCACTGTGGAGTGAGAGGATGTCAACCAAGAAAGAAGCTCCTCCTAAAAATTTGACACCTTCAAGTGCGACTGAAATTTGCAGCTGCCCACATGGACAAGCAAAGTTTTAATGTCAGATGAAACAAATATTGAGTTATTTGGCCACAATGGCAAGAGGTATGTTTAGAGGAGTAAAGCTGCGGCTTTCAAACACAAAAGCACTCACTGTACCATCTGTCAAGCATAGAAGTGGTCCTAAATTGCTCTTGGGCTGTTGCTGCCATTGGTACATTTCAAAAAGTGGTTGTACCAGTACCCATAAACGTTTGACCCTGCGCGTGAATTAGAGAAAATATTAAATCATTAAAGATGTGTGCTGTATAATCATTTGGAAAAAGAGCATCACAAAAAATGAAAAGGAAAAAGGAAATTATCAAAAGATCAAAATGGCCTTGACATTCATGCTCATGATGAGTGCATATAAACTTTTGACTACAAATGTATAATGAAGAAGAATGAGTTCAATTGTTATTTTGACAAAATACTACAGTGCCTAGATTTATAAAGCTGGATAACCTTTCCCGCAGGATAAGCTGCTGGACTCTTCCACTGTGACCAACATGTTCAAACTAACACCTCGCATTGGCTGCGTGATGACCGGGCACAATGGTATGTTTTCATCACTAAACAGCATGCTGCGTTTCATCATAATAATGTGTACGGTGTGCTGTCATATATAATAAATAATGAATAAACATGAGATGCGGTGAATGTGTCGGTAAAGTGTTGATGTTCTATCTGTGTGTAATTACACCCAAATCCCGTTGTTCCTGTGCAGCTGACAGTCGTTCTCAGGTTCACCGGGCCCGAGTGGAAGCTGGAGAATGGAAGTATAAATTTGGTTACGACATCACGGCAGACATGTTGTGTCGCAGGTTGGCTGATATCTCCCAGGTGTACACGCAGAATGCTGAAATGAGACCTCTAGGCTGCTGTAAGTGGGCGCTTACATGCGTTTTCCGTTATTTGCATTAATATTAAGACAGTTTAGTTTAAGGTGCGATTTAAAGACACGTATAAGAGCTCACAAACAGTCATTAAAGACCGACTGCAGGTACACTTGAATGGTCACAGTCTGAAGGACGGCCGTCTTATGTTGTCCTCTTGTGCTCTCAGGTATGATCATGGTTGCCATTGACCCCCAACACGGCCCTGTCCTGTACAAATGCGACCCGGCAGGCTATTACTGTGGCTTCAGAGCCACGGCGGTTGGAGCCAAACAGACGGAGGCTAACAGCTACCTGGAGAAGAAGCTGAAGAAAAAGCCAGAGCTGACCTACGACAGGACAGTGCAGGTAAAGTGAAGCCTTTTGAAAACACACTGATGAAAAAACAGTGTCCCTGAATAAAACACTGGATAGCTGTCTGTCGCTGGACACGTCTGGACTCCAGCATGTTGGTCTGTGGGTTTCATGTGAGGGTGCAGCAGAT
Source organism: Hemichromis elongatus (assembly GCA_015108515.1). Lineage (NCBI taxonomy): Eukaryota > Metazoa > Chordata > Actinopteri > Cichliformes > Cichlidae > Hemichromis > Hemichromis elongatus. The sequence continues at coordinate 7,530 of VUQR01011393.1, forward strand.
GTAGTTCATACTCATTTCTCTCTCCTCCTGTTTTTGTTTACTGTAGTTTGGCTTTTTTTTTTTGCTGGGTTTGGGGTTAAATCTGTGCCTTTATCACTGGTATAGTCACTGCCTTTAAGTTATCTGCCTCACCTAGGATTAGGTCATCATAGATTGTTGAATTTGTTTTTTCTAAACCTTCTCATTCCTCAACAATAGCAGCCTCTGATGCACTTTGCCTTTTACCTTTGTTAGAATATCAACATCTCAGTGGTTGTATGTCACTGAAGGAGAGAGTGTTGCATGATTTCAGCATCCCTGATTGAGATATAAACCATTAAGACGTTCGCTCAAAGGTCATCCTCTTGTTTATAACAGTTTCACATTGCCATTCATGCGAATCTGAACTTACTTCATAAAGTATGACATTTCCGATAACATGAACCCTGCTGACATGTGTTTTTAAAACGTGTCTTAGGTCATTTCACCTGTAAGGCCTGTAATAGCTTCTCTTCCTCCAGTCTAATTCTCATTGGAAATGTCCAAGTGTTGCTATGTCTTTCCTGTTTTCTTATGGGTTGGTGTTTTTTCAGAACAAATGCATACACACACAAACAGTGTATGCTCAGTTGTCAAGCAGTTTTTCTTTGGTACATTTTTACTAGGAGCATTGTGTGACATTCTCAAAGGCAGTTCGGTTCATTGGAAATGATAACCCTGAAAAAAATTCCCAATGTTTGCAAAGTCTTGCAATCTATGACTGCAACCTTTGAGTCAAGACACAGCATCTCTGGATGCTTCATAAATGTTATCAAAGTCTGCTAGTGTGTGGTCGGCATTAGACCCTGCAGTCTGCCTTTACAAGCATTTGTGAAAGAATGGCTCGTTGTAGAGAGCTTACAGAATTTGAGTGTGGTACTTTAACAGGATGCCGCCATTGCAGCATCCTGGGTATTCTATGATCAGATATAAGTTTGAGCTTTTAGAAACCACAGCAAGTCAGCTTTCATATAGCAGACCATGTAAAGTTACAGAGTCGGGACTCTGATGCACACAGCTGAGTCTGTAACTGACATTAACAGAAAAGTGTGCATTGGGAGCTTCACGGCCTGGGTTTCCATGGCCGAGAAGATTTTGTAGGTATCTTTTGGAGTGTAAACCCTCATGTGTCCTGATGTGACCCTTATAACCTTGGAAAATGTGCCATGAGTGCAGATGTGGTGGTACTTTTTTGTTTTGACTTGCCCCCTTTTCCATGCCATGCATTGCTTTGTTCAGCCAGTTTCAACAGAGTGGTGTAAACATCAAATCTGCCTTTAAAAACCTGAATACTACTGGTCACCTGAACACACTATAGAAACAGGTGTAAACAATGATTTTGTCCATGATGTTGGAGTCAGGCCAGTTAACCAAGTGTAAATTGAACTAAACCTGAAAATCCCCCAATGCCAGAGAATCAACCTATACACCCGTGTTGTAGGAAAACACACCTGAAACAACATGTTCTTTCTCCTCAGTGCAGCTTGTTAGGGGGTGAAGTTCTACTCTGCTTTTGCTCTAGCTGAAAATCCTCTTTAATGTTCTGACTGAAGGATTTTCTTTGTATTTTCCTTCCTGTCTTTCCAGTTGGCCATTTCCTGTCTGTCCTCTGTACTGTCAGTGGACTTCAAGGCCAGTGAGCTGGAGATTGGCATAGTGACCAAAGATAAACCTAAGTTCAGGTAACTACACCTTCACACACAGGTTTCACCACATGGGTCATGACTGAGGTTCTGCTCTGGATGTTTACCCTGACAGAAACATGGCTTTGTGTATTATTTTATGTGTTTTTATTGCACATTTGAGTTTACTTTTTTGTTTTGATTCATTCCATTCATATTGTTTGTCAAATGCTTTTTATGTTTTTGTCTGTCTTGTAATTATACAGGTTTTGAATCTCTCTGTTTTGAAGGACTTTACGTGTCTGACTTGGATCAACTCTGTACTCATTTCTTCCCCTTTTCTTCCACTTTTCCTCCCTCCTCTCCTTCCGGCAGGACACTCTCTGACGAAGAAATTGAAATCCACCTGGTTGCTATAGCAGAGCGAGAGTAGAGACGCCCTCGCAAATGTCGGTCTGTGATTTATCACAGTGTGTTATAGTCGGTGTGCTTGATTTAGTCTAATTTACCAACGCTGTTCCACTGTACACAACACTGTACACAACACTGTACACAGTCGGTCACCTGAATGTCCAGACAGATTAATCAAGCGCACCTGATGAGAAAACTGTGTTAAAAAGGATCGATACAGGTTTGATTCATATTGATAGGGCACATATCTCCAGTGGGCTTTTTAAAAAACAATTCTGTATAGAGTAGTAATGCAATTTTTACATTTTGATCTTGCACCTTAAAGCGACTAACTATACTTTTGTTGGATGCTAGTTTGTGCATAATATTTATCATACAGCATTTTTTGGACTGTATGTTTATAACACCACTCATCAAAGATCATAATAAAACTGTCCCTGGGAGTCATACTTAATGCTTTTTAAGCAACTCACAATAAAACTGATTGCAAAGAAGACTGAGCAATGTCGTGTGTTGATTTATGTGAATGGTTTAATGCAGAGGTAGGGAACTCCAGGGCTCCAGAGCCGGTGTCCTGCAGGTTTTAGTTCTCACCCTGGGTCAACACACCTGAATCAAATGATTAGTTCATTACCAGACCTCTGGAGAACTCCAAGACATGTTCAGGAGGTAATTTATCCATTTAAATCAGCTTTGTTGGACCAAGGACACATCTAAAACCTACAGAACACCGGCTCTCGAGGCCTGGAGTTCCCTACCCCATGGTTTAATGAGATTTATCAATTTTGGCTTGTAGTTTGTACAGATATCTCAGTGAGGTGCAGTTATTCTTGATGATCAGCTCTGTTTAGGTGACAATATCCACACCTTATTCCATCAATCATTTCATTCTGGATTTGGATGTATTCATGAGCAAGAACTATGGATCCAGGATTTAGACAGACACCAACGAGACGAGGAATGAGGCCATCGGGAAAAATTCATGTGTTCAGTTATTTTAGCTGCAACTAAAGCAGATTTAATCTTAAAAAGCAATCGCAGTTTATGAGCCTCTTGTGTTGAAACGTATGTGGCTTCTCTGCCAGATATTCAGTTGAATGTCCTGCGTTTCTTCCTGTGACCACTAGATGGCAGTGGTGTGCCTGCTTCCAGCCTCCTCCGAGTATTTCATAACAGAATTTGATGTTCTTCTTTGTACTTTTCTATTTACAGAAATCTATTTTGACCCTTGTAAACTATTACGCTTCCAAGTCTTTGGAGATTGCGTGTGTGTATGTGTGTCACACTGCCAGTAGTGCATTTCCACTTTGTTATTTGTCCCTTATTGTGTGTCTGTCAGTCCACCAGAAACACACACTCACCCACCAATTACAAAATGTCACCTGGCAATCTGAAAGGATAAGTGTTTCTGTGCTCAGCCATGCACGCACATATTCACTCTTAACATGAACACTTACAATGACATAGAACAGCAGCGTGTTTATGCTTTTACTTTATTATTAGAGGCTGATTACATGAATATACTGTTAGTTTACAGAAGTTAGACAGATACTACATTATAAATTCTCTCTTTGACAACAACAAAAATATTTATTACTTACCTGCTAAGTAGTTTTACAGAATTTACTGCCTTAAATTTGTCTTAAACAAATACTGTACCACTGCAATATCTCTGTTGTAGCCATGTGATGTTACACATCATAAACATGTTGTTATTCTGCACCAGTTTCCAATAGTTTATGTTTCATCTTGTTTGTTGTTTATGGGCTCTCTTTGCTACTCGGTTCTGTCATGTGTCCCTACCACCCCAATACTGCACTGCAATCTGCTGAGGTCTCTTCTTTCCCACAGTCGCCAAGTGGTCATGAGGGTTGTTCTTATCATTACAATTTACGTCTGATATTTCAAGGTCTTTACCTTACAATGTAAAGTGCCTAGAGATAACTGCTGTTGTAAACTGTTGCTATGTAATGTAACTTTACCAATGCCCACCAAATAATAATTTTAAAAGATAAGATTAATACTTTAAGGTCATTTGAAAGCTGACCAGGACTGAGAAGAGGGATATTTAAAGACTGGATTCTCAGTTTGTTTGCAGACACATTAAGGATTTAGACTGAGAGCATCAAAAAGCCCCACTAGTCTTGTTAAAACTCCTAGTGGAGCATGGTCCTAAGATGCACTGATAGGCTTTAGGCGTCTCACCTCCAATTACTTTATGGGAGCATTTCCTTACTTCTTAGACAACACACACACACACACACACACACATATATATATATATGTATATTATTTTTTCCACAAAAGACAAGCTGGCTCTTCAACTCCATCGCTGGCACAGGAACCTGGAAAAAAAAACACAGAACACAAAGAAGAACACTGTCAGTACTGGCAGATTTACAGTTTACATAAATGCAGACAGACATGAAAAAGTCTGCATCAATAATAGTGTTGTTTTAGATATGCTACCTATACTAAGTAGATCCACATTGATATATAATTTGGAACTAGCAATTGAGATAATAACTCATTAAAATGTGTTTAGGGAGGTCAAATAGCAAGGGAACTGAAAGGATGTTTTCCCCTAGACTTCTATGCAACTGGACTCAAGTCACAGCTATTCTGGCTATTGAAAGAACACAGATCTACGTCACTTTTCAGATCTGGAAGCATTGTCCATCTGCTATGTACAGTCTGTAACTCTGGAAAGGCACAGGCGTCATAGAACAACAACCTGAAGGGTCTCTTCATTTCACTTTCAAACTGCAGTAACAAAACACCTTTAATGAAAAAAACCAATGCGTGCTTTAGATTAATTTAGGGATTACCACACGGTAGGACACAGGAAGGTGAAAACGGAGGTCTTATTTTAAGCTGTTTTAAAATAATGACATTAAAAGATGTAAATGACAGTTTTTATGGGAGAAGGAGACGTGACAGAAGATTTATACGATTGGAAAGAAAAAGTAATTGTATCAGTCCATGACTGAAGTGGATATTTAAATAAAAAAAACAAAGAATTTGTAATGGAAAAGAAATATCACCACACACAATTAACTATAAGCCGCTCCTCTTTGATTTTCTTATGGTGCATTTGTGGTTTTTTTCCCATTAAGAGAAGATCCTGCCCACTGCTATCAAGACTCTTTATTCTATGGTGTATTTAACCTTTTAATTTAGAAATTGATTTGTACTCAGACACCCCTAAGTATCTTTTCCCATGTCCTCTCCTCACCACATACAATACCAGGCACTTGCACTGGGTCATTGTAATACAGTGACAAGGATAAAACATATTGCATACTGTTGCCAAGGAAATTATAATATATGGTATAAGTTGATCGCTGTATTTAAGCTTTCAGTATTCATTTGCGTAGTGTTGTGACCAATATGCAAAAAATTTGTTGCAATGATGTTTTTCAACTTATTTAAACAAGACTACAGTAAAGAATTCATGGGATACACACCGCTTCTTCTCTCATGGTCCCATTGCCCTCCCGAAAATCATAACCCTCTCTTTCCTCTGCCACCTTCGGCTCACAGCTGTTCTGATCCTGTGTCTGCTCTGGCCATACCTCATGTGCTAGTGCCACCTGTTTTTACCTCTATGCCTAAACTCCTGCAGCTCCTACCCCTCTACCTTGCATTTCTCCTTCCTTTTACCCCCATCACTCCCCCACCATATGAAATGTTGACCCTGTGGCTGGTGTCTCCTGGTACTGGGAGCGCCTGCCAAGCTAAATGGGCCCAGAGCACTGGCCATGTGTGTGTGTGTGTGTGTGGGGTCACAGCGTGGGGATTAGGTGTGTGTGAGTGATTGAGGGTGACAGCGGCCCTAGCATTAGGTGCCCTGTGGCAGATTTCGTAGGCCTGTTTTAGACACACTAAGCTGGATTTACCAGCAGCAGTGTGTCAGCAGTGATGCAGCCTGGTTGGACCTCCAACAGAACACACACATACAAGCACAGACGCGCGCACACACATGCAAGCACAGACTCACATACAAAGGACCCAACAATCCACCTGTAACCAGTCTTGGCTGTCCTATTGTCCTATTAACGCTTCCTCTCTGTCCGTCATAACCTTTTTACACTCCTATAAATATGCAGCAGCAGCACAGTGGACCCCATGGTGCAAGCAGGACACTGTAGTACACTCTAAGCACTTACATAATGGGTGAATTTTTTACATATAAAGTTACCCTTATGTATGCTGAATAATACGGCATTAAAAAAAGGGTGTTTTAGTTTGCTGACAAAAGAAGGCAAAAGAGAATATGAGTTAACATGTAAAGTCTCATGACCATGCTGATGATGTAATCTCATGTGGCTTACTTTTCTGCTGTGAAGGTGAGATTGTTAAAAAAAAAAAAAAGAGCACATACGCAAATGTGTAGCTACATGTGTGTTCAAGGTGAACTGAATCTTCTACAAATCCTTTCAAGTCATATTGTGTTTCCTGTAAATTGCATGTCCCTTGCATGAGAAGTACTATATGATTGAAATCATAATTATGCTTTTTCTTTGCCGCTGAGTTGCATGCTGGGTAGATTGCTGCGTATGTGTGGTCACTTCAGTACTTTGTGAGAGGGCATGCACTCCTACTGTGGACCCCTCAATCTGCACATGTGTATTGATGCTCAATTGTGGTGTATGTGTGTGTTTGTTGTGATACCCATGAACCGCTATGTGCACACTTTTTTTCCTTCTGTGTGAGTGTGAGTGAACAAGTGTGCGTTTGCATGCCTGCTCACTCCCAGATCTCTATTACAGCCTGTCCATTGTGAACAAGAGTGTTGAGCAAGATCCTGACCCACCGGTGGGTACTAATCACATGCATTCCTCAGGATTAAACAGCCAATTAACAATAAGAGAGCCATTGTCACCCTGTCTCCTTGTGCGTCACACGTAAAAGGTTTTTTGTGTGTGTATGTGTACCGACTGAGTGCGCGCGATTCTATTTGTGTGGCGAGTGCATGTGCTTTTGGACGTGCACAAAGCCAAGGTGCTTTTCTGCTGATCAGAAAGAACTCTTTGTGCTCCCGTGGTGATTTGTTACACTGTTAACATGAAGTTGATGGCTTCATAACTCAGATTAAAAAGAAACTGTGTGCAGCGTCAAAACGGTGCACACAGAGAGAGAAAGATGTTCCATGATATTGTGTGTGTTTGTTTATGTGTACTTTGGCACAGTGTTCTTAATGAACCAAGTTAAACCAGAACCTTTTGAGGCAACGGTGGCAGCTCCACCCGCTACAGAGCAATAAACATTCTATTTAATTCTACTCTGTTCGGTTCATTAGTACACGCATTTGTGAGTGTGTATGCATGATTGCACATATAAATGGTACCTTCAGTACCATTCAGTGTGTGTGCGTTTGTCCATAGGGTGGGTGTATGCATCAGTGTGGCACGTGTCGGAGTGTGGCTGAGGATTAGTGAGGCTCAGGGCCTGTTGCTCCACTTCCATGATTACTACTGCTGTCTACTGCCATATGGGCTGGTGGTGTTGCAGGTGGTGGGTGGGGGTTCAAGCTACTGTACCATGCTAGACACACACACACACACACACCCACACACCCACACACACACACACACACACAGTCTATATAAAGCCATGGATGAATGCACATGAGAGCTTTGTTTTAACTAGCTGAAGCCTATGTGTGTGTTTTACATCTGGGGGACATGACTTCCTTGAGACAGAAAACATGTCCATATAGTGTAACTGATAAACTTAGGTGTAAAACTCAGTGTAAGATGTGGCTAAGTTCAGAATTGATTAGTAACAGGTACTTCTTTAGCTAGTACCTGTGGGTCAGCAGGCACCCACATGGCCAGAGAGCGACCCTGATTCTTTACCATACAATTGTAAAGTGCCCTAAGGGTGCTTTAGTTGTGAATTAGCGCTAAATAGTTAAAAATAAACGTGAACTGAACTGAAGTTGCCTTTTTTTGTTAATTAAACTTTTAATTGCTTTTAAATTAGCAGTTTTCCACGGTTCCTACAGTTTCATTATACATTTTATAATATGTAACTTTAAACAAATGAAAAGTAGTTGTTTTGCTATAAAGGTTACCTAAAGTATTCAGTCAACACTATGACTTCTGTTTCTTTCATAATATAATTTGTATCTTGAACAATCATTAGCAGCCTTTTATTTGGGATGCAACCCTTTTCACACACTATAAAACAAAAGAGATAAAAATGTCTTCAACCACAGTAAACATGAATCAAACATGAATCATTTTGAATTGAAATGCATCTGAAATGTGTAAAAATGAAAGTGAAATGTGCTTGGTATAAACTGCAAGTATACCAATCAAGTAAAATTTTATTTGACCAGATCCTATTAAAAATGTAATCTTTTAATTTGTACTTATATAGCAAAATTACATGGACAACTGACATGCAATGAAATTATTTAAAGTAAGCATTTTAGGCATATGTTTGTGTGAGTGTGTGTACTTTTTTCTTTTTATTTCATTTACCGAATTTCTATTAACTTCCAGTATTAACATTGAATATTTTGACATTGTTTGGTGATATTTTGGTATGCAGTATCGCAGCTTCTACTACAAGTGTATGAGTATGACGGCATGAACAGGTGTTAACACCCTAAAACCTCAGACAGTGATCGGGATGGGGGTTAAATGATGGCTGGTATTGCACACACACACACACACACCCATAAACACACACACACACACACACACCACCTGCTGCTGTCTGCAGTTGATTAGAGATCCGTCTACCAGAGAAGACAGCAGGACACACACATGCACACACCAGGGGGTCTTCAGTCTGTGAAATTGATCAAGATGCTGGCCAGACATTATTTACAGATGAACTCATAGTCAGACTGATCCTCCTTCTTCTGTCACACACACTTTGTTCCTCCACATGGGACCCAAAGGAGGCTGGAGGGCAGCACACAGGTAGCTTCTTAAAAAAAGTCTCAACAGAACTGCATCCTGCAACCACTAAATCAAGCATTTCATACATTATATATATTACATTAACCTCATCTCATAAAATGACCACGTAACACACAGTAATAAAACCAATCTAACCTCAAACCATTTTTTACACTTTGAAGGCTGAACCCTGAAACAGAAAATTCAAGTTTTTTTTAAACTATAATATTATTTACACAGCAATATTAATTTGCATATTGCATATTCTATTTGCTGCATCCTGCATTTATTTATTTATTTATTAAAGAGGGGTTGTATGCACTTTATTGCTTAGAAATTTATTGTATAATTTATTTAAGTTTATCTTGGGGGAGTGATGCTGATGATACAGAAGTCTCAAGAATTTGCAAAGATAGATGTAATCAGATGTGATACACAAGGCGTTCAGGGGTTAATTAAAACAATCACTAATATCATTCATCAGCCTGATAGCCACGACTCTATTCAAGCACGGTGCCTCATGTGACCGTATCATAAAATATGAAAAAATTATTTGCTTGGAGCTGAAAACACTGAAAGTCATTTTAGAATCACTGGAATAGGTTTGTATTTCTTTTTTAAACTATCATAAATATTAATAATAAAGCATTAGTTTCTTCCGGGCTGTATTTACCATAAACAATTCACGTGAATCCATTTTTCAGAGGTTTCCAAACATGCCATAATTCACTGAAGAGGCCACCAACTATGAATATGACAAAAGTTTTTGCTGCATTAAATGCGTTAAAGCTGCAGCTGAGAATCTTTAAAGTAGCTTATATGTATCCATACCACCAAGGTGTAAGTAAATTAAACATCCAGTCCTGGTCTATATTTGTTGAATGTTTATATGTTTACATATGCAGAGCATTGTATGAGCGTTTACAGCCTAGACCCATAACAGACTGCTGGTAACCCAAATCCTCCTCAAAGGACGCGCTCACGCAAGCCCATGCATATGCATACATATACACTAACAGTGTGCAGAAGCACTGTAACAGCAGGACCATTCAGTGTAACCTACACACAACTGTACATATATGAAATGTAAGCACTATCAGAGAGAGACACATGGTCTGACCTGGGCTCATGCAGAGTAATCCTTACATGAGTTAAATGAGGAGTTAACAAACGCTGACCTCAATACATACACTCCAACAACAGCATTCATAGCTACATACAAACTCCTACAACAGATGTAGTAAGAACATGTGTCGTCTGTGAATGACTTTCTATATGAATAGGCCAACTTGTATACCGAAAGACACGAAAGGCGGCACAACGCTGACAGCGGGACCCTGAGAAAGCTCAGACTGGGTCTGTCCCAACGCCCCTCCCATGCTCCCCCTCCATCTGCCTCTCTCTCTCTCTCCCTCTCTCTGTTCTTCCACTTTTTTCTGCTCTGTTTTATCATCACTCTACTCTGCTCTTCTTTTCTTCCTTCTTCCCCACCCCATCCGCCCCAACTTTCCACCCAGTTTCCTCCAGTTATAGACTTTTGTCCTCCACCAGTCACTCACGGTCACCATCGCATTCTTACCTTCTCGTTTGTGTCAGCCTGGCCGCTCTCACCCTCACACACTCGCATACACACAAACACCAGTGTGGCCCCTTCTCTCTCACAACATCAGCACCTTCCTATAATGTTCGTTTACCTTATCAAAACTGATCAATCCAGCCACAGAAGTGAAGGTCCAAGCTCTGCGTTCCAGTGCAGTGAGCGCTCAGTTCTCTCCATCCACCCTTCCTCTGTCAATCTGGCCACAAACCCCTCTTTCCTCCCTTTATCCCGAGGTAAGATACTTACTTTTCAGATAAAGCATATTATGATAAATCGGCTGAACTCTGTGCGCGCGTGTGTATGGGTGTGTAACTGTCTCACACGCACACACGCACACTATAAGCACACAGGGTGTACACAGACATACAAAAATACGCTGTGTATCGAACAATATGATGTCAGAGTATTTAACAACCGGGGGGAAATGTGAGTGTGTTTGTGTGTGGAGGGTTTGTGCATGAAAAATCATGCACGTGTGTGTGTTTTAGGCCTTTTTGGATTTGATAGTTTTTTGGTCTTTGTCGTGTTGGAAATGGCACAAAAATAGTTTTTTCTGTCTCCATCACACCCACCCACCTAAACACACATTCACACACACACACACACACATACAAAGTAAAGGATTGGTAGTAAACAGCAAGAAAAAGTTGTCTTTCAGTCGTGTCAGCATGGGAGAATTCAGGAAAAACGACTAGCTACAAAATAAAGTTATTTTTCAGTCAGTAAAAAACTTTGGAAACATTTCATGAGTGTGATTGTTCAGAAGCAATGATTGAGTGAAACTTCATTTCAATTCCAGTTTGAAATCCTTTTTTTTTTTTTTTTTAAATCCTTTGGAGGTATTAAAACATTCAGACATCCATCTGAGCAGCACTGAGCATACAAATGAGGAGGATTTCATATCTGAGTATTTTTCTTTTTTTGTTAAACTATAGCTGTGCAGAATGGATGGGTTTGCTCCCAGCTTCTTAGTTTATTGAAGAGCGTTCGCTAATGAAAAAGGGATGAGAGAAATAGTGGAGCATATGGGCAAATGTTCTCTAACAAAGTGGGATGGCAGTTAAGGTCAACGAGGGGAATAAAAGAGTTTGGAGAAAATGAAAACTAAATGAAAATACAATGGCGGTGTTTGCCTGTGGGACATGTATGCGTGCTTGTTTCAAAATGGGATGTTTACGAAATGCTGTGCCCCCCTGTGTGTGTGTGTGTGTGTGGGAGTATAGATTAGATGCACTAAGCCTCTTATGTGATGGTTGCCCTTAATTTGCTTCTACTCTGGGTCCTAGTGCGTCCAAACCACTAGCATCACGGAACAATTTCCAAAACAAACAACCCAGAAAACACTACTTGTCATGCAACAGTAAAATCTGCTGCTTTCTATAAGAGCATTAATATTTAGACTGGTATCTAGGCCTGTATCTTAGGGAGGGCTTATTTTTAAATGCACATTCAAGAGCACAATTAAAAGAGTAAAATTCACAAAGCAAATAACTTGGAGCAGAAATATAATGACTGGAGTGAATAATGAAAAAAGAATTGCAATTGAAATAATTGAAAAAATTAGTCAACTTCCTAATGTTGTCTTATTTTCTAAAACAAAAAATGTATGCCGCACTTTTGGAACTTTTTCTTTACATGGGTGTAGCATTTAGGCTACAACCTAATGACGTATTTTTAAAAAAAAAAAAATTATCCTGTATTTTATTATCTTATTAGGAACCTAAGAGTCTAATTTATAGCAGCATTTTCATTTTAAAATAAATGTGCAATAACTTAAAAATAACCTAAAATATTTTGCAATTATGCTTTATAGCCATATACAGTCCCAAATTCAAATGCGTCATTTATAATTAGCATACAGTACAGGGTCTTTCTGCTTTTGTTTAATATGCTCGCATATATTTTCAGATTACCAACTACTGATTAAATGAAGTTATTTCTTCTGTTATTACCTTATCAAATTCTACTGCTCAAAACTAAAAACGTTTTTCTTAATCATAAAAAAGTAGGAAACCACCGTATTTTTTGTTAGCTTATAACATAGAACATGTCAAAGTGATGTACTCAAGACTCTTGAGGGCAGGTGCGAGTAGAATGCGCGTGCACAGCACTGCTGCGCTCGCGCCTTGACGCGCATCTGAGGTCTCACTATTCCCGCCGGGTTTTTTTCCCCTGTCAGTTGGAGGTCTCGAGACAGTCTTGTTCACGGACTCCCCACAGTTATCCCATTTAGCTATCCTGCTAGGAGTTAGCCTTGTTTAAACTACCCTAGCAACAACAACCGACAATAACAACTAAACAAACAAACAAAAAAACGAGCGTACCTGGATGCAGTAAGCAAATGAGTCCACCGTATCCAAACCGCGAACAGCGCGCACACAGGAAGGCCTCCCAAACACTGAGACAGCCACACACACCTCAGCAGGTGAAGACATTTTATTCTGAGATTTGGAAACGTTCAAACACGCTGGTAAAATACTCTCTGTGGCTCTGTGTGTGTCTTTATATCTCCTGCTTTGGCTTTACAGAGCTAGATAAACCCCTTATACAGTTTGGGCTGTAGCTACATGAGTCTGTGTGTGTGTGTGTGTGTGTGTGTGTGTGTGTGTGGATTTTAAACTATAAGAAATCCGATTCAATTAACAAGCGCAGAGAATCGGCTTTGGACACTGTGAAATTGTCTCGCTGCAGAGGATGACACAGGCCCTGGGAGGAGACACAACGCACACACAAAATCAGCGATAATAAATAGTAACCAGGACTATCAAAATAAATAAAGGTAACGGAAGTAACAAACAAACAAACAAATATCTGTAATAATAGTGCGTAAAAATGTATAATATAACAAAATAACGTCGAACATGGCAAGAAAAGATATTTATCACATACATTTTAAACATTTATGATGTAGGTATATAACCAGTCCAGAACCTGACCAATCAAACAAAAGCTATTTTCATATTATTATTATTATTATTATTATTATTATTATTATTATTATTATTGATTAAGTGAATGAATGGATAATTGGTCCGGAGGCAGCATGTTGGGGATCAGAAGGGGATTTAATAGCAGAACAACGCGGTCTTTGTGCTACTTTTAATCCGGCCTGTACCCCCTTCTCCGCCTCATTTGCGCTACCGCTGCCTCCACACTCAGGCAGAGCAGTCCAATTATTTTAGGGAGGCCAATTTCGAAAACACTTTAAAACAATACAATAATAATAATAAAAAAAGATATCTTTAAAATGTCTCCGGACACCTGTGGTTGTTGCTAGTATGACAGTAAGGCTACGCTTGGCAAGTGCCGAAAATAGTTAAAAAAAAAATTATGTTTGCGCGCGCGCATGTGTTTTATAGTAGTTTTTCAATGTTTGTGTTTACTGCCTGTATATCAACAAGTGTTTTATTGTTGATATGAATTTAGATTAAACAAGGACCTTCAAAAAAGTCGATAGAAAGACAACTTGAATGAATAATGAACAATATGTAGATGCGCGTGGGCGATTGCGCAGAGAGAGAGAGAGAGAGAGGGAGAGGTAGAGAGAGAGAAGGAGGGAGGGCTCTGGGTGTCTACTTGGATAAGAAGTTACTTCTAATTAGCCAGTCTCTTCTCGCTCTCCTCACTTGTCCACCCTGCAGATCAGCATCCTCTTCTTCTCGAGGACGAAAAGGGACCGCAGAGGGCCCCCCCACCCGTCTTACAATTTTTCACCACCCTTCAGACCGCAGGTACCAAACTTCTGTGGAGCTGCCGCTGCTTCTGCTGCTTTTTGGCATTTTCACCCGGCCACGTTATGTGTGCGCACTGCAATTACGCACGGAGATTCTGACCGGCCTCGATTAGCGAACTGTGTTTTTCAGTGTGGTGTATTGACTTGTGGCACCGGGCCGAGTTTAGTTACTATTTTGTTTCTTTCTTTCTTTTTTGACTAGAAGAAGCATTAATCATACACCAAACCCTTAAAAGCGCCGTGGTTTTACGCGTCAGGTGGAAACAGGTGTAAAGGTATCTGGCTGGAAGGCAGTAAGTCAGAGTGCCGAGTAAAGCTAGATGAGGAGAAGGCAGTCGGTGGACAATTAAACAACAACAACAATTTAAGGGCAAATATCCCGGGAAAAGGAACAAACCTTGTTAAAGGGAGTTAGAGGGAAAATAGAGAGGAAGAGAGAAAGGAGGGAGAGGAAGAGAGAGAGAGAGAGAGAGAGAGAGAGAGAGAGAGAGAGAGATACACCCCCTGGAGACTAGCTAGGAGACCCGGCCCCCGGTCTGAGAGAAGGAGAGAGCGAGTGAGGGAGTGAGGGAGTGTTTTAAAGCCGGCAGGAGGCATGATGTCCTACATTAAGCAACCCCATTACGCCGTGAACGGGTTAACGCTGTCCGGCCCGGGCATGGATCTGCTCCACACCGCCGCCGTTGGATATCCCAGTAAGTACTGGCCTTTGACTTCTAAATGTTGTTGTTTTTTAAAAAAAATCTGTGTAAACTTGTAGTTTCTTTAATCTTCTTCATTTTAAGTAAACAAATAAAGTAAAATAAGGGAAGTGATGGAATTTAGTGAAATATTCGTTATGTATTATTGCTTATATTGCGAAGAAGACTCCACTTGAATGATATATTTGATATATTTGGGGTTATATTTATGATTATGAATGTAAGTGTCTGCTGCTCCGTATATCACAACATGTGTTCACTTGACCTATAAGTTCAGCGGATTATAGAGTCAAAAAACAATGAAAATGTGTGAGAAGAGAAAGGCCGCCTGTTCTCACACGGAATTAAAACTAACTCCAATCTGTTGCTCTTACACTGTAACCTATTTACAAAAAGGACAGTCATTGTATTTCATATTGGCCATAACAACATATATTTTTTTTCATGAATGAACACTGAGATTGTTAATAAAGGCCGATATGCTGTGATCAGCATCTGCCACCGTCCAGAGGACCGTTTGAAACGAAGGCAGAAGGCGTGTTGTCGAGCTCGGCCCAAAGTTGAAAACTTTACGTTTTTAAAAGTCATAATCCCCGATGTGGATATTCATTTCGTTTCGTTCTTTCTATTTTTTTCGATTCACACAGCTCCTACAGCCAGTCAGAAATATTAAAAAAAGAAAGAAAAACATCGGGCCTGCTGGATCCGCTTGTTCGGTCCTATAAAAATGCTTCACTCGCGCACACGTTTGTTTTTTTCTCAATGTCACATAAAAGATGGAGCTACGGAGATGAAAACCATCGAAGAAACTTTCACACACATGTCTACAAAAATCCACGGCAGCGTATAAAATACGAAATGAAGGCGTAACTGTGCTTATATATTTAATTTGTGCGCTGCGAATTCAAGAAATTCGTTTATTTTATTTGTTTCAGCGTTTTTATTGAAGTACTTTATATATACATTTTCTATTCATCATTTCTTTCATCATTATTTTCATTAATTTTTTTAAAGTGATAAATGCACACCAACGTTTATACATGGCTTTTAGTCCAATAATTTTCCTGCGGAATTCTTCAGATATGAACTCAACATAGATTTTGACGTCGCAATAATAATAATAATAATAATAATAATAATAATAATAATAATCTTTTTCGTAGGCACCCCTCGTAAACAGCGTCGGGAGCGAACGACCTTCACGCGTGCGCAGCTGGACATCCTTGAGGCTCTTTTTGCCAAAACTCGCTACCCAGACATCTTCATGAGGGAGGAAGTGGCACTCAAGATCAACCTGCCTGAGTCCAGAGTCCAGGTAACACATTATACTGAAAATTATAATCATATATATTTTCCTTTACTGGAAGGGCAAAAACACATGTGTGTTTGTCTCTGTGTGTGTCACAGAGACAAGCAGAAAAAGAAAGAAAGAAAGAAGGAAAGAAAGAAAGTGAGAGATTGTGGTGTCCTTACGAAAGCAACTTGTACATCTTTAAACCTTTTTTAATAAGCTAAATTGATTGTGAAATAGTGATACTTCACCACCTTCTCTCTTATGTGCCCATTCCCAAAGGTCTGGTTCAAAAACCGTCGTGCCAAGTGCCGCCAGCAGCAGCAACAGAGCACAGGCCAGTCCAAACCAAGGCCTCCTAAAAAGAAGTCATCCCCTGCTCGTGAGGCCAACACAGAGGCCAGTGCCAACCCCACCAACGGTCCCTACAGTCCTCCTCCCCCTCCTCCAGGCACCGCCATCACCCCCAGTTCCAGCTCTGCTAGTGCCACAGTGTCCATCTGGAGCCCAGCCTCGATCTCTCCACTGCCAGACCCCCTGTCTGCTTCCACCACCCCGTGCATGCAGCGTACCACCACCTACCCCATGACCTACACCCAGGCCCCAGCCTATAGCCAGAGCTACGCAGGCTCCTCCTCCTACTTCACTGGCCTGGACTGTAGCTCCTACCTGTCTCCAATGCACCCACAGCTGTCTGGCACCGGAGGGGCCCTGAGCCCCATCACAGCCTCTTCAATGGGTGGCCCCCTGAGCCAGTCCCCAGCCTCACTGTCCTCCCAGGGCTACACAGCCGCCTCACTTGGCTTTGGAGCCGTCGACTGTCTAGACTACAAAGACCAAACTGCCTGGAAGCTCAATTTCAATGCCGCTGACTGTCTGGACTACAAAGACCAGAACTCCTGGAAGTTCCAGGTCTTGTAAATAACAGGAGGTTGGGTGTGGGGAGGGAGGGAGGTGGAGGGAAGAGGTAAGAAATAAAAAAGATAATAATTAAAGTAGGTTGAAAAAACCCAAGATTACTTTCTTTGTGTTTAGAAGGATGAAGAGGAAAACTCGGGACACAGAAATCCCACTAATCACACATCGGCTGAGGAAGCGATCGGCTGAAATAACCTCTATGTGTTTGTTTTTCCAGAAAAATATCAGTGGGCATAATGTGATCTGTTGATGCTCGGCTTGGTGATTGTAACAAAGAAATGACAATAGTGTTTAAGCAACATAGAAAATCAGCCTCGAAATCAAGGAATGACGACATGTAAGGAAAAAGAGACTGATGTATGCACAATAAAATCAGAATAGTGAGAACGAGCTTTTCTGTTGATTCGACTGAAAAAGCTGAGTTTGACTTGGACCAAATTTAAAGCAGAGCTTATTTGTGAAATTGCCACAGCACAACAACACCTGTAACCTACAGGTTGTTTCAACATAGAATTGAAATGGATCTTTTACACTGAGAACTTGCTTTTCTTCCTTTCACACTTCTAATTTTGTCTTTTCTGTGGTGTTTTTCTTTAAAAAAGCTGCTTTTTTTTATCATTGAGTTTCGAGAAATGAAAACAGTTCAGATAACCAGATGTGACACCTAAAGCAGGAGTTTTTACCGGGTCTTCTCTAAATCACACACAAGCTGATGGTTCCTAGTAGCCTTGCATGACACTGACCCCCTGCAGCCTGTGTGGGATACGAGCCGAGAGGGGGGGGAGTAGGTTACTCCAGTGACTGCAGTACGAAACTGTTGCCTTTGAGCATGGTTGTAATAATTAGCAGAATGGCTAGTACATTGTTATTGTAATAGGATCATTTCCACACATTTTGAGGAACAATGGTCAGATTGTTGCTAGTTGAGGCAGAGGAACCCCTCTTCATCTCACAGTGGCATGATGAAAGCAGACTGCCAATAAACTGCTGCAGTGAGGTATGCGATGGGAGAGCGGGAGAGCTGACTGCACCGGAGAAAGGGAGGGGACTGTGCCTACATGCGGCCGACTCCCCCTTCCTCCTCCTCCTTTGCTCAGAGTTTGGTGCCTCTCTCAGCTTCAACTTGTAAAGATGTGATGGGTACCACTTTATGTGTTTGATGTTTTGTCTGATTTCTTTTTTGTATTAGACTTAAAACAACATTATATTTCTTTTCAAATTTGTGAATTTGTTTGAGTAAAATTTGTGGTAATTTGTTTTTAAGTTCATATTACTGTCAGTACTATCATAACTATCATCTTTAATATTATATCTTCTGCTGACATGGACTTTGCTAATATACTTATTTGTTGTTGTTTTGTAAATATTAAAACTTGAAAGTGTAATCATGTCTGGTATCAGCTGTGTGTTGCTACACAGGCACTCCACCCAGCAGACTCTATCACTCTCTTTCTTAATTTCTAGAAAACTGCCAACTTTTAATTTTTTTTCTGTTTATATACTTCTGGTTTATGCTTCTTCTTCTTTTTGTCAAACTCAGGGGTTTATCCAGTAGGAGTAGCAGTATGCTTCTTAATCATTTATTGTACTTACATATTTTTTTTGCTTTATAATCGTCTCTGCTTATTTTTCTGATATGAATTATTTTGTATATTTCATTTGTCTCCTGTGTTTGACCGGTCTCATCACTACCATGCCAGATAGCTACGATGTTTCTGAGACATTAAACAACTTCATTAAAACTCCTGGGTTACTGTGTTCTCTGCAATTCTGGGCTGCAAGATAGTGCTAAATATTGATACTGCACATTTTAGCATCGTTCCGAAACCAAGTGAATA
>VUQR01011393.1:26598-37516 GCA_015108515.1 Hemichromis elongatus
GTTCCGAAACCAAGTGAATACAGGGTCAGTACTGCTGATGTGAATACAGATACTTTTAACTTATGAAGCCAGCTTTTTTAGAGGAGTGCAATGTGGTACAATTTATGAGATGAATCATCATCACTTTGCAAACTCTGAACACATTTTAGTGTCCACTAAATCACTGTGATTTTTATTGTCCACAATAATTAGATTACACAACAAAACGCACCTTTCAGCTTTCCATTTATGCTAAAACTGCTTTTTTGGAGACCTGGAATTTAAATGTGTCTGTCTCTAAAGCATGCTGGGACAACTTCTGTTGTTTAAGTATGATTGAGGCTATAAATAAAATAGAACTGACAGTCGCACAAAAAGGATCAGACATTTTTCACAGTGCATGTTTGAGGTATGTTTCGTTCATTTCCAGAAAAATAATGTGCTTAACACAATTCAGTGTGCTTGATATGAACAAAGTATTGATCCTATCACAGTAACATCAGTCCAACACTGATACTGGTGTTGGTAATGCTATCGATATTTGGATCTCTCTGCCCACTTTATTGCAAGAGAAGAAAGTGGAGCACTGGGACATCTATAGTGGGGGACATTGGGAATCAGTCTCTGGGAGTGTTCCACTAATCCATACAAGAGGTTCAGTGGGTATAAGGCTGAAATGAGAGGGAGCAGGGCAGAGAGGACAGAAAACAGATTAGAACTAACCATAATACCGAGTCTCACCACCACACCGGGTCCAAACTGAAGTGCGAGAGACAGGCAGATTACTTTGGATTGATGGATGTTTCTGTGTGTTCCTGCCACCGATAGGCCAGAGGGTCAGCTTTATGGGGGTTGCACAAAGTGCACTGGATGAAAGGTTTTAGCCGTGCTTCCGGGAACCACATAGGCCATGTCTTTGGCCTATATGATTTATTGTTGCACAGGCCGTTGTGCTACATTATTTACCAGTTTTACTTGTGTATAGACACTTCAGCCCTCAGCTTTTCTTTGCTTGTGTTGCTTAGTTTTGGTACTTACATACATGTGAGAATTTTCACATGCAATTGAGAGATATTATATATCCAATAGCTTCACAGTGTGGAGATGTGATGTCAGATTCTGCTGATGTGAAACTAGTGCAGGGAACAGTAAAGTTATTATATTAACTAATGTCTTAGATCATTTCCTGTTAGTCTGAGCATCAGTCAGACACCTCCGATTAGATAGAAGGAACAAAATCCACAATTAAACATCAGTGTTGATTCTTACAGGACATGCAAGTCAGTCCAAAAGAATCCAAACTTCAGCTATGAAATGAACATATTTACAGACAGGTACAAAGAAAAATATACTGGGTTGACTTTTTTTTGTAACTCATCTTTTGGATATTTTTTAGGCTTAATGTGGGGTATGTGGGTGTTTGACTGACATAGCTTCAGGCACAGGCAGCCGTAGCTGGCTAATTCCACTCACTGAACTGGACCCCACCTGTGTGATTGCTGTATTGGTACCTTTTGGATCATTTTTCGTGGGATTATTTAAAAAATATTAAATAATCTATGGTGCAAAAACAGAGGAAAGTCACTCGCTGACTTGAACATGTCACAGCCATTAAAGGTGTTGACTGCTTCTGTGTTTGAACACACTTTCTAAAGGCTGCTATTTGTTCATTTGGGAAATGCTTTGGCTGTTTGGTTTGCTGTAGTTGGGGGATGTGCTGGGCTGTTACAATGTGGCCGATGTGCTTTTTTGGGTTGCAAATTTGCGTTACCGACAAAGTTAAGCTTTTGAGCTGCTGGGAATACAGTTTATCTAACAAAATGAGTGAGACTAGGGAAATGCCTGTGGAAAATAGAGGAAAGGAGGACAATCAAGCTTGAAATAAGGGCACTGACTTGAAAAATTGAAAGTCTTCATACAGAATACAAATCAAATGTGGGGGGGGAACAAAAGGACTCACACATGAAATTAAAGAGCTTACAAAAAAGGATGAAAATGCAAGGGAAGATTGCAAAAAACTGAGGAAATTGATTCAGCTGTATTAAAACTACAAAGAAGCACACAAGAGGAAAAGGAAACCCAGAGAGACTGGTTTAAAAGTATTAATGAACACAATTCAGACTTTAAAGCAATGGCTTTTTGGAGCTTGTGGGCCTTTCTGTAAGTGGGTCATGGGGCTGTGGGATGCACTGCTTGCTGAAAATTTAGACATTTCTCCCCTGATAAAGTAAAAGTAAACCTGAAAATGCTTCAACTCGACATTCCCCTCTCCAAATCAGACCATATGGCAACAGACAAATGTAAATACCACAAGTGTGTGGGGCAGCAGTCGTGTGGTGTGAGAGGAAGGATCCAATTGCAGACAGTGATGGAGATGAGAGTGCGTTTATTTACAGTGTAGCAGGTTAACAAAGGCAAGGGCGAAACTAAACGTAAACCTAAACTGGGAAAACTAACGAAACCCAAAACCCAAAACTATAAATCACAAACTCACACGGAGGGGAGGAGCACATAAGGAGGTGAGACCGGGGATGAGGAGCAGAGCGACGCGGAGAAATAATGAAGGTAGAGCACGAAGTCACAGAATGTCACGAAGTAACACAGACGATCCGACGAGGACCACAGGCAGGCACACACAATAAATACACACAGGGTAACAGGTAATCACACACAGGAGGGAGGCACAGCTGATACTAATCACACATGACAAGCAGACACGCTACACAAAGACTTTCAAAGTAAAACAGGAAAACACGAACTGTTCTACACACAAAACACAAGGACACGAACAAGGAACAGAAGGGAGGACACTAAACACGAAATCCAACCCAAATAACTAATACAAAATAAAGATAAACACAAGAAGGAAGAAAATAAAACACAAAACACTGGGTCACCGACCCAGGATCATGACAGGTATAGGTTTAACTTACATTATTACTGTTATTCATTCAGATACTTGGAAATGGACTGGCATTTATATAGCAGTTTCAGGCACCAAACAGCCAGTTCAGATTAACCTCATATGCATGGCTTTGTACAGTTAGAAGGGACCAAAGTACACAAAGAATACCCACTGGGCATCGGGAAAACAACAAATATGTACTTTTTACTGCCTAAAAACATTTTTGATACACTTATAGAACTGAACTTAATGTCCAAAAATGAACTTTAAACGGCATTAGCAGAGGGAGTGATTTAATCATTGTGCAGCTAATGTTTGGTCACTTGCAGACATTCCACGTTCCAGTTGCCTAAAGAACCTTCTAATGTTTTTACTACACTTTCATATGTCAGTCACCAGTATCTCATTGGTAGTCTCTACTTCTGCTCGCCTTGAAGTGGAAAAAGCTGTAGATTAGGACATGCCCAGTTCATGTCACGGCCACTTTCTATGGCCTGTGTTCCCCGTGTCACTGTGAAATGTTGATTGTGTTGATGCAGCTTTGAGAGTATATTTGTGTAGACTGCACCTTGAGTAACAAGAATTACATTTCTCTTTATTTTTATCTTTATTTCTGCGATTTCAGGAACCTCGGCTAAACTGTGTTGCGCATACAAAAGGATAAATCTCAAAGTATTGAGTTACCAGTCCAGGAATAATACCAACTACAGTTAAACCCTCACCAGTATCTCACCACAGTTCCCAGTGATGTAGCTATATTACTTGCTTTCAAGCAATGCTAAAAAGAGCAAAAAATTAAAACAAAGGAGATTACTTGTTTTTGACAGTGACTAACTTCAGTACCAAACATCCCTTAAATCTATTAATCACAGCAGTGAGAGCAGGAATAGAAACCCTGGAGACAGTTTCTATTTTCTGGAATAGTACATAAGAGGATGACCGAGGGAACTTTAACAGCTGTCTCCATGTTGTCTTGGACAGAGGATTCAAAAACGCTTAGTCTTTGCTAAAGGAGCATTTTGGCAATGAGCGTAAAATTTACACAGCTTATATGGAGAAGGCTCCTTAAAGGACGTAAGTAAAACTGAGCATGACATGAAAGCTCTGTAAGCACATACCCTCTTTCTGAGAGGATGTTATAATGCTGTGGAAGACGCCAACACGCGTGAGCTTTACAACATGCTTCAACAGGTTAGTCATGACAGAGAAGTTTCCCTATTGCAAAAAAAGGATGAATGGACTATGATATTAGGAAAAAACTGGAAAAATGAAGCACAAATTACCTTTAAGAATATGCAAAATATAATGAAATAAAATTTAGCATATTTCATTTCAGAGCTGATTGGTATAACTTCATACTCTCCTATGATGGACATTGCACTGTCAAAGGTCTGCTTTCTTATTGGCCCATTTTAAGTTATCGTGGTCAGGAGGACATGTCAACAGGCTATTGGTTTTAAAACCAGAGAAGCTATGGGAACAGTAATTAAAAATTCACTGCCAGCATCAGAGATGATTCAGAACCTTCAAAAAATAGTAGTTTTCAGTTTTACCTTTAAAAACTGTCAAACTAGCTGGTTGGCATTACTGCACTGGACACCTTTAAAGAGAAGGGAATTATGCATACTTGATTAAAAGGAAGATTCCAGAGGGACCATTTCACCATTTGTTTCAAACTACACCAACCAGTGTAGTTGACATGATATATCAAGACTAGCAGGTAAGGCACCAGATAGTCTCTTAGGCCATAGTGAAGGCAAAAAAATGATATGTACCGCACAACAGGGGCGGCTGAGTTTGTGCTTTACTCCTCAGGCTGCCCAGTAACAGTGAGACTTCTGACTGGGATTTAGCCTGAGAACACAGAGCTGTGTTCAGCCTCATGGTGACACAGCATAACACTGGCTAACCCAAAAAGCTCATTAACATTGAGCATGAGACTGCAGTCCCTGACAGACTTCAGTGGTTGTTCATTTACCCAGTTACACTTGAAATTATAATGCTACACTTTGTGACGTGAAAAGACTGATTTTTGTTGCTAAATCGTGAGCAGAGTGAATCCAATAGATAGATAGATGTCCTGTACTCTGCAGGCAGCATGCTCCTGTAATCCCCCAGAGGCAGCATATGGACCGTGAAGCACAGACACACAGACAGGGATACACTCAGGACTTAGAAATATGATTCATTTCTTTCCCCTCTCTAATCCCCTACAAACAAGCTGGTGGCTGGCCTGCTCTGGAGGCACACTGTAATCATGCCACAGGCTGCTGATGCTGCTGCTGCCAGAGCTGAGCGGCCCCCCCACCATCCCTCCTTCCCTCCCTTCTTCCTCCCTCCCTCCTGTCCAACTGCAGTCCAATTTCCTCCTAATCGATTCCTAATCCCACTGCCGCCATAACACATGCGTCAAGCGCACGCCCAGGCACACGCAAACACACATTAGCATGAATTCGTACTGACGTGGGTGCAATTGCATCATCAAACAAACACTACTGAACGCAGACTTTTTTAAACATATAGTTATGCATATACCTGTGAATGCATGAACGAAGATAATGTGACTGAAATGAAAAAATACACCACCCTTCCTTTAGTTTTTCTTTCAGGGATAACAACAGTATCCATAAAACACAAGCATTTTACTAATGCA
Organism: Hemichromis elongatus; assembly: GCA_015108515.1. Lineage (NCBI taxonomy): Eukaryota > Metazoa > Chordata > Actinopteri > Cichliformes > Cichlidae > Hemichromis > Hemichromis elongatus. The sequence goes on from VUQR01011393.1 coordinate 32,136, forward strand.
TGCTTATCGGTAGACTAAGAACTTACAACAGGACACACATCTTAATGGCACTAGTTTTGAGGGAAACTACACATTGGAAGGACAGTTAAATCATGCCAGAAGCTTACATGTGTAAATAAGAAGGAACTTAAAAGGGTGGTTGAAGTTCAGGAATCAGGAAACTGCTGCTAGAAATTCTCTGGTGCTCCTAGCTTCAGGGCTGAAGTCAAAATGACAGATGTAGTAGCTCACAGTGTTGTGATATCCTTGACATTTACACAAAGGTAATTTACTATTACTGAAATCTAAAGTTCTGTTGTCTAAGCTTACAAAACCTAACAAGAAATTTTTATGCTACAAAATTTGATAATAAAGTACACTGCTTAATCAGAAAGTTATTAATTACACTACCTGTTACGTTACTCTGTAACATAATCTGACATGCATTATCACATTATTATCATTAAATACCAATATAAACCTGCGGCCACAGTCCCGTAAGCCAACACATATTCCTATTATAAGTGTAGTGTTTTAGTGTTTACATATGGACGCAAAACCAAAAGTTGAAAACCAGACCAAGATACGCCAAGGCGTTACTAGTAGTGATTCTACTGTAGAAGCATGTACAGGCAGAAACCAAATCTACAATGTGGCAAGCCTGACCGCTCATTACTGCTTTTTGTTACCTGTTAGCAAATGTTACTACTGACTTTGTTACCTGCACTAGAGGCTATTGCCACTTGACCACAGCTTCATGGGTCTCCATTCATTCTAGGATTGTCACATGTGCAATCCAAATAAAACCTAAGACAAGTCACAGTCATAGAGTTATAGCTCTTCGTTATATTAGAAGTTCTCCGATGCTGGTGGAAATTGAGGGTCTACAAAACAACTTTTAACCAGCAGAAACAGGATATGTTGTCAGCTAGTTAGCTAGTATAAGGATGACAATACCAGCGCTAGCTAGCTGGCAACCCATGACAGATTTTTTCTCAGGCACTGCAAATAAAATATAGTTTAGTGTTAAATCACGTTAACCCCCCATTTTCAGTGTAGACGAATTATAAATGTTTACAAGTAACGGTAACTAGTAACAGTAACTTTATTTCTAATATTTCTAATAATTGCAGAATTCACTGTGCATAATTTGAATCAACAAATAACAGAATAAATTCATGTGACCAGTATTCATGTGTTAACTTTTTAAGATCAGGTGATTAAGTTCGCATTCACACAGGACTAGAGAACAGTTTACAATCATCTGGCAGCCGCTGGTCGAGAGGGAATAATGAGTACTTATGAGTAGTTGGCGAGGTTTTGGACCCACTGCCAACAATTTGGGGAATACACATTTCTCTCTAACAACCAGTGGTTGTATAAATATGACAGACAGCTCTTGAGCAAAGTGTACATCATGTCACGTAAAAATGTAAATATAAATGACCGGGCACAATATGACACATATTGTCAAAAGTTTGATAAGGTTGTTAAAGTATTCACAGAACTTTACTTGTTGTACATTTTGCCATTTTACAGCCCAAAAGGATTACATTAATTATTCACCATACAATTCTACACGCAGTTCCCCATAATGAAAAAGTGAAAAAAAGTTTCCTTGAAATTTCTGTTAATTTATTATAAATATAAAGCATAAATGCAACATGTACATAAGTATTCGCAGCCTTTGCTCAGTCCTTTTTTGAAATCCCTTTGGCAGCAAGTACAGTCTTTTTGGACTCTGGACTCGAGAAGCCAAGCAGTGTCTTGCCTGTGTGATTAGAGTCCTTCTGTTGGAAGATGAACCTTCAAACCAGTTCGAGGTCCAGAGGGCACTGGAGCAGTTTATCATCAAGGATGTATCTGCGTATAGCTGCATTCATCTTTCCCTCAACACCAACTAGTCTCCTAGCCACCACCATGCTTCACTCTAGGACTGGCATTGGCCTAGTGATCAGCAGTGCCTGGTTTCCTCCAAACACGACTCTTGGTATTCTGTCTTTTATTGCTCAACAATGAGCACATCGTTGCATACCATAGACATTAAAAATAAACATCTGCATCAATCATTTAAATAAGATTTGTAATGATCCAGTTATACTTCTAAATCACATCGTACTGGAGTGTAAGTAGTGAGTGATCTGCAGCTAACATTGGTAACAGGATCAGTATTACACTATGAATGGATCAACCAGCCACTGTCAGCCTCAGCATACACTTCTGCTTAGGGCTTTACTGCAGATTACAACTTAACACCTAGTTAATATCACTAATAGTAAAAGTCAGACTTTAGAGCTGCAGATTAATGATATGCTTCACTGAAACAGTTGTCTGGATTATGGAAGCACTTGGCATTTGGAGCTATTGAGAGTATGTATCCGGGTGACTGAACCAGAGGCAACAGGTAGCAGTGGTTTATGGTCTGTGTATTACTCATCATCACTTTTGCAGCCATTTCAGTAGCTCTCTCTTGCATGTGCCCCTCCTTCTGATGTCCCACCTCTTATTGGAGGTTTCATTTGACTTCTTTCCCACTGCATGTAACCTACCTCTTCGCCCTCTGCACCCTTCTTTTCCTCCCTTCTTCTCACATGTTCCCTCCTTCGCGCCGCCTCCCCTCGTCTGACCCTTCCTCCCCGCCACCTCTCCCAGTGTGCCCCTTCGTTCTCTAAACTCCACCTCTCCTTGCAGTTTGTTATTCTTGCTGATCTAATTTAGAGAATGTCCCAAATCCTCTTAGTGTCCTGCTCCCTCAGCGCAACACTAAGTGAATTAGATGGGATTACTGTCTCCCTCTTCCTCCTCCTCCTCTTCCTCCTTCTCGTCGTCCTCTTCCTCTCCATCCATGCCATCACTCTCGCTCATCATCTCTATGTCCATCTTTCTGTGGACATTTCTCTTTTCATCGGCGGGATTAAAGCCTTCTCCCTCTCCACATGACAAATTGGTTCCAATGTTCCCCCTGCTGACAGATGCTGTCGCAGGCCCAGTGCATCATGGAACATTAAGTATCGTTAATTAAACTTTGACCTCTTGCAAATAGAAAAATAAAATCATGATATAACACTGATGAAGTCCATCAAACATCAGAATGTCAAAGTAGAATAGGGAGAAAATATTACAAGGAAAGTGCTGTATGAACATGGATGCTGCTGATCAGGGTTACCGCTCACCCTCGTTCCCCTGCAGGCAGCACTGCTGGAACCACGTTTCTCAACTGTGTGACTGGGTTTGATTGCAAAGGATGCTGGAGGAACCCCAGATCCAGTTTTGTGCCAGTAGTCTAATCCTCAGTCTGACTCCCACAGCTTCACCCTGATCTCTACTGTGTAATTGCAGGGTCAACTTAGGTCCTGTTTACCAGAACAAACTCTGTGGTAACGCTAAATTTGTCATAATCCTTTTTCTTTCTTAAGAAATGTGCTCTGGTTTGAGATGTTAGTGTTAAAACTATTATTTTAACTATAAATATACACAAGCTGTCTCACATCCTGTACTTATGAACTTTAGTCTTGTTACCTAGATCAGGTAGGACTTTTCTACAGTATCTACAAATTCTACAAAGCTTTTGAGCCAGAGCCAAATGTTGGAGCACTTTTATTTGGAGATTAAGCATCGGAATTTCAGGAGTGGGACCATGCTTTCAAACACGCTCCCTCCGGTTCTCATCTACATAGGTTCCCCCAGTTCTACAAGCTGTTCATTCACCTTTACCACTAAAACGCTGTCAAACCTAAAATGAGGACGTGGGCCCAGCTAATGGATGGTCTGTTACTTAGTAATGACCCATAACAAACAGGGTGTGAATGAAAGAGGGCAGGGGACGAGGAAGATGGGAGATTCCTAAAATGTATTCATCATTTTTTTTTCGACCATTCACACCTAGAGCCAATTTAGATTCACCAGTTAACCTCACCCCACTAACTGCACGCAAACATCAGAGAACAAGCAGACTCCACACAGAAAGGCCTGTGAGACCAGAGGGCTAACCCCTGCTCTGCCTTGCTGCCAGCTGGTGGTTCTAAATTAGGTTAGGTTGACCCTGTAACAGACTGGTGAACTGTCCAGGATGTACCCCGGCTCTCAACCTATGGCAGCTGGGATAAGTAGGCTTCATCGATGAAGATTGTGTTAGGCGTAAATAGTAGGTGGATTCAGTAGCAGACACACACACGGACTAGGATTTCTGTCGAGCAGATTTATTGCAGTGAAAGGGATATTTTACAAGGGACGGGACTATATACAGTGATGAAAAAATGTGCGAAGAACGAGTGGGGTTGAAAACAGGACCGGGGGGTGCGAGGGTGTAGGGCGCGCACCGGAACGACCTGAGAATAGAGGACAAACACAATCAGGGAGTGGGAACGAAAGTTTAAATCAAGCGACCGGAGAGAGTTGGAGAGCTTACTTGTGACACGGAAATAACAGCGGAGGACAGATTGGATAGATGGATAAATTTAAAGCTCAAGAGAAATGTTATTATTTATAGATGTCTCCTTTCAACAGTGAGTTTGTGTTTACCTTCTTTTTCCATGAGTTGTCTTTGAAAACAAATTGAAATATAATTTTGCATTAATCAAAAGTTTTGTGAGAGTGCCTGAACAGTTACTTTACAGAAGAAAAATCTCATAATCATAATTTCTGTGCATAAGTTGAAACATTTGGTTTGAAACAACACTACTCCGTTGAAATTCATGGAGTATGCAACAGGTAAGGGCTCAGGTGCTACATAAGAACCAACTCATTTAAATTTGTCACAGTTTGTCAGCATGAAGTTTTTAGCCAGACAAAACTACAAAAAAAATTTAGTTTTCTCTCTGTATGAACAGGACCTATACTGTTTTTTTTAGTTTGGTATATTTATATCAAATCATGCCTGATGAGGCATTGATGTACATGTATTGAGACTTTGGATTCCTGTTATTACACAAAACTGTTATAAAAAACAGCATCTGGCTAATGCTAGTGGTAACAAATCTAAACTGGGATCAATCTCTTCATTACGAAGTCCTGCTGGGGACATGGGAGAAAAAAAAGAATAAGATGAACTTTTGCGAGATCCCGCAAAAGTTTTGCGAGAAGTCCATACACCTCCAGTCAGCACCACTGAACCTTAGAAACAACCACAGTGATGGAGGACACACACATCCATTTGAGCGATTCATAGATTTTTACTTTGAGCTTGGACTAAACTATAAAGATATTAAAACTGTGCTTGGCAGTAGACACAGTTTGTCGTGTTCGTGTGTATGATGTCCTCTTGTGTGACCTCTCTTGACCGCAGGAAATGTTCAAAATCCTCCTCCATGTCTTCTCCGTACCGTACCGCACCCTTCAACAGAACCGCTATCAAAAAGTTGCGGGATCGTTTTGGGAGATACCAAGCTACTTTTGCGAGCGCT
>VUQR01011394.1:6101-53148 GCA_015108515.1 Hemichromis elongatus
TGCATGCGCACCATTATAGATGTATGCATGACTTGGCTTACTATTGAGCCAGCTCTTGAGCTCCATGTGAAAAAGAGCATGCTTTCAATCACAGCCTTTATGATATAAGAACAAATAAAATGACTTATTACTGAACACAGCTTGATAGAGCCTCAAAAAGTCCAGGTCTGATATAATCTTCAGCCAAATGAGAGCAACAGTAAAAAAGCTCAAAGTCATGTGGTAGCTGGGTGTCTTTGTATCATCTGTTTCGTATCAACTGTAGCTCAAGTTAAATAAAAACATGTAGCTTTTGTGAGACGGTGACTTAAATCATGTGAGATATGTTAAAATAGGCTCAAAGTGAGTGCAGCTCTGTTCAGTCCGGTAAGGTGTTTTGTTTTGTTTTTTTTACCGACACTTCTATCTAACACAACATAAATATCATAAGATTCTTGCAAGTCTGAGCATAGATAGACTAACGTGCTGAATGACTATATACTCGTCAGCTACTCTATCTATTGCTTGTCAATCCATATATTTAATCATGCAAACACACGGCAGCAATTCCGTGCATTCAGGCAGTTCAAAACCCAAATCCAAAATAAGTCAATATTTAAAAAAAAAAAGAAGAAGAAGAAGAAGAAAACTTCTTATTTCCAATATTTAAAGTTTTCCTTTACTGTTCCTTGCACTCCTTAATTTTCTCTTAAACTTGTGGGAAATTAAAATGAGTTGGCTCCTTTTCCCACAGACATGCCAAGGTTTGAACATTTTTAGGCTGTCAATGCAAAAATAAATCTTCGGGTAATTGCTACTGGTGGTGGTGTGAGCTCCAATGGGTTGGGCTCGTCAGCCCTGTCAGTGTCCCGAGACACTGACTGATTTATCAAAGGACCTCAGTCAATGCTGTCACGATCAGTGCTGGGTGGAGACTCAGTCTGCAATGAAGCATCACTTTATTAGAGGCTTGTCCTGGCTTGGCAATGCAGTATTTTCCCTCCCCCTTTAGTTTCAAATGTTCTCTGCCGGATGATAAAGACATCTGTTAACATTGTAACACTTTTCTTTTTTTAAAATTTTTTTTACGCCTTTATTTATTTTTCTGGCATTTAAATTCAAGATACATTGTTTAATCAAGCACTGACACTCGGTGGAGCTTTAGAAGCACATTTCCAGTTTACAGTTCAATTAAATCCCAGTCATTAGTGATCTTGGCAGGAGACACTCTTCCTGCGTTCCAAAATAAATTTTGTGGTGTATTTACAGAAAAATTTTATGTTTTTGCAATCGAAAATGCAACTCAAACTTGTAAAAATGCTTCAGAGGCATAAACCTATAAAACATCAAGTATAAAAATTATACTCGGAAATTTAACTTAAATAAGCACAATAAAACACTTTATTAATGGCCTATATAACACACTGTGAGACAGTTCTAAATACATATAAGAAATCTGTAGAAGACTGTGTACATTAACTATTATAAATTTTCTTTATGAATGTTCTGATACTGATAGGCAGCTGTTTCAATATTGAGTGATCTTTCTTTTCTTCTTCTTCTTCTTCTGGCTGCTCCCCCTAGGGGTCACCACAACAGTTCTTCCTCTGGACGTTCTCCTTCACCACGTCCATGAATCTTTTCTGTGGTCTTCCCCTTTTTCTCCTTCCTGGCAGCTTCATATTAAAATCCTTTGTCCAGTATATCCACTAGCCCTACTCTGTACATATGCAAACCATTTCAACCTTGCTTCTCTAACTTTGTCTCCAAACCACTCACCCTGAGCTGTCCTTCTGATGTACTCATTTCTCGTCCTGTCCATGTTGATCTCTCCCACTGAAAACCTTAGTATCTTCAACTCTGTCACCTCCAGCTCTGCTTCCCGTCTTTTTTTTTTAGTACCGCTGTCTCCAAACCATACATCACAGGAGGTCTCACTACCATCTTGTTATTCTTCTGTCACAAATAACCCCTGAAACTTGACTTCACCCACTCCACCTGTCTGGACTCTCTTCTTCACCTCTCTTGTGATCTCTCAGGTGCTTTGGTGTTAACTCCAGGTACTTAAACTCATCTACTTTGATTATCTCTAATCCTTACGTCTTCACTTTTACACTTACCTTTCTCTCATCCACACACATGTATTTCATCTTGCGTCTAATGGTTTCATTCCTGTTCTCTCGAGAACATACTGTCACTTCTCCTTGCTCCTTCCAGCTGCTCCCTGCTTTCAACACTGATAACAATGTCGTCTGCAAACATCATACCTTATGACCTCATTAGTCAACCTGTCCATCACCCCTTCAAACAAGAAGGGCCCCAAAATTGATCCCTGATATAATTCTACCACCAAATTGAATCCATCTGCTATTCCAACCACACACCTCAACATTGTCTCTCTGTCCTCATACATGTCAGCTCATTTCAGCGCATTTCAGCTTTATTCATATACAGTTGGCTCAAGGTGGTATATTGCAAGATAAAGACCCCAGCTGTCAGACAGTCCACTGTGAGCACCCACTTGGTGGTGTTGGGAAGGAAGAACTCCCTTTTAACAGGAAAAGAGTTTTGATCTATGCTCAGATATGGGCAGCCATCAGCCTTGAACTGTTAGTGAATGAGAGTAAGAGAAAAGAGAGAGTGCATAAAAGAACACATGATGTATTAGAATAAAAATGAAATCAGAATCATCCATCCATCCATCCATCCATCCATCCATCCACCTTCTTCCACTTTATCCGGGGCCAGATCGCGGGGGCAGCAGCCTAAGCAGAGAAGCCCAGGCCTCCTTCTCCTCAGCCACTTCCTCTAGGTTGTCCAGCTAGAGGGCACCCGAGAGAAATAATCTCTCCAGCGTGTCCTGGGTCTGCCCCGTGGCGTGCTCCTGGTGGGACATGCCCGGAACACCTCACCCAGACCTCACCTAAACTGTCTCCTTTCGATGTGGAGGAGCAGCAGCTCTACTCTGAGCCCTTACTGGATGGCTAAACTTCTCACCACATCTCTAAGCAAGAGGCCAGCCACCCGTCGGAGGAAGCTCATTTCTGCCGCTTGTATCCGCGATCTCGTTCTTTCGGTCACTACCCACAGCTCGTGGCCATAGGTGAGGGTAGGGACGTAGATCGACTGAGAGCTTCGCTTTTAATGTGTAAATCATTAACAGCAAGTTTAACAACAGCTTGTAAAAGTGTTCATAACTCATCAAAGGAAAAGGAAGTTTTTCTATTCATTTGTGTTGTAAGCATGCTAAAGTTTTCATGTCCTTAAATGTAATGCTTAAACCATTAAATTTAAAGTAGGGGGTTTCGTGTTTTAAATGAAGTTTTTTTTTCTTTTCTGTATTAGTTAATGGTTGGGGTAGCAGTATGGCGTTGCTTTACCTGAAAGAAAAGGAAAAAAATCACTGTGCTGGACAGGAAAGGGTGAAAAAGGGATAGAGAGAGAACGAGAGCGTGTAAGTATTTTACAGGGTGGTTTGACTTGTAATAACAGTCATTATAAAAGCTGGGTTTCCCAATAAAACCAACACATCTTATTACAGCTTCCGCCTCAGAAGCTCACAGGAACTGACGGGTTATCAGTGTCAAAATCTACACTGGGGTCAGGGATAGCTGTCTTTGAGCCCACATGTAGAATCTCTATATCAAACCTAACACTTGTGGTTATGGTTGAGGTTTAAGGCTCCAATATGCTGACCACAGATCTGTGCTATTTTTGTGCTTGGAGCTACAAATCCCACAGCTTTATCCCTGGTCAGTTTTACTTTTTGATGCTGCAAGTTACAGATGAGCGTCAGTGTGGACATCACCTCGCTTTAACAGACGGGAAACATGAAGCCATGCATGGCATACAATTCACTGTTGCATCTTACTGTTGAGTTGTGGCCCTCAGCCCTCGTGGCAACAACATTTAATTGTATCTTCAAAAAAGAGCAGGGGAAATAAAAGGAAACGAGACAGTAAAAGCAAAGGGCTGGCATATATTTGCTTGTTTGTGGAGAGTCATGGCATGCACACAAAGAAACATTTCAGCCAGGTTTTCAACCGCCCATCTCAGGCGCATCTGGATTGGATGTGAAAGAAACAGTTTGAAAATAGCAACAAACTTTAAAATGTTAGCTGTTGAGCTTTTCAGGTGCTTTCATGCTCTTTCTCTTGAATAAGTTCCTAAGTGTAGCAGAACCGTTGTATTCAACCAAACTCTTGCAAGGATTTCTAAAAACTGTGTGTGGGTGTATGTGCATAAAAAACTCTTTTGAAAAGTGGAAACTTCAGCAGTGCAAATAGCTATGCTGTGATCAGTTGTGCTGTATCTTGCATGTAGATCTCTTGTGTAAATCAGGGGTGTTAAACGTAAGGCTTTGGTGCCAGAAGTGACCCGACAAAGACTCCAATCTGGCCCACTGGACTGCTTTGGGAAATGTGAACGTGGACATAAATTTTAGACAAGAATTTTTAGAGCATTTCTTTTTTCTTGTGATAAAGCCCTCTCGCATGGCCATTTATCACACACTACACTAATTAACTAATAGATGAACATATGACAAAAAAGTTAATACTATCTGCTATAGAAATTTATGTTAGATTATTTTTACAGTTAAAGTAAAAAGAAAACAACAACCAAATACAAACAAACAAATAAATAGGATGTTTTCTATTAATTAAGAAAAAAACATTCAGGTTTATAATTAAAGGACAGTTTGGCCAATGAGCTACCAGAACTTGTCCATAATTTTATACATTTATTTCATACTATTTAAGCCTGAAGAGTCAGTTGATAGATTTCTTTTATTTACTGCATCAACATTTCTCTCACATGTCAAAAACAACATGATTTTTTTGTTTGTTTATTTGTTTGCTTGTTTTTTGTTACACTGTCATAGTGTCATTTTCATATATGCATATATTATATATATATATTAAGATGTCTCTAGGATTAAAAGTACAGTTGAACTTTTTACCCACTGAAAATAAAACATGGCCCACGGTGTAAAATGAATTTGCCATCCCTGCTCTAAATGTTCAAAGTGTATCACAGTTCAGTTCAATCTTGAAAACTTTTAGATATATCCTGCTGTCTTAAGCTGCCCTCATGCCAAAGTCAACGCAATCCTCTCTATTTGGCCCTCAGAACTTGATCTTACCTTGACCTGAAGGAGGTTTTGTTTCAGAGAGATCTTTGAATCAGTTATAAGTGAGGTAATCTGCAGTAGGCTGCTTTTCCACTGTGAGCGCTGCAGGCAGAGATTTCATGGCAGAAAGATTTGTAGCTTCAGCTAGTCAGTGGATTTTACTGGAGACTTTTATCTGCACATAATATAGACGCTCTTATAATACTTTTTTATTAGTCTCCCTGCTTGGAGCTTGAATTTTACCTCACATTTGTAATTTTCTTTTACTGAGTTTTTTTTTTTTTTACTTCATTTTTATTCCAAGGTTCTTTCAGTGGATGCTTATTGCTTGAGAATAAAAACATGCCTGTGCTAAAATGGACACAGCGTATTGTCTCTTTCTGAGGAAGAGAAACAACTATTCTGTAATGATAGCTCTGACTTAATGTGGCTGTGAAGCACAAAATTATTCTGTCTGTTGGATCAGGTGCCAGTGAACTGGCTTTTGGATTCTTGTATGTCGCTAACCCTCTTATTCGTCCCTTTTTTTCCCTCCTTCTTCTAAATTCTGCAAGACGCTTCCTCGCTTTCACTGCTCACTCACAGCATTTTGCATGTCTGCATCCGCATATTTAGACATGCAATGACGCAAGTGAAACACATTCAGGACAAATAAGTGACTGGACCAGTTAACAATCACCACCACCATGAACAGTGCCTGTTTCCTGTGGTCTCAGGACTGTCACAGAGTTAGCCTGTTTTGCTCTGTGTAAATCAGCCACAGTGTGAAAAATGCAAAAAGTGTCTCGCTGCTCTCTTGTCATTTCCTCAGGGTGTTCACTCTCTGTTCATCTGTCTCTCATCTCCCTGCAGGGAGAACGGTTAGAGAGACACTCCAACGATAAGATTTAAGAAAGCACAGAAAACCTGAGTGCAAACATTTTGAAAAATGTGGCCAGTCACCAATGAGTGTCTAAAAGAAAGATTCTAAGAAGTGTAGGATGCAATGTTTAGTCCACACTGGGGACTAAAAGCCTAAATATCTTAGAATATCCCAAGAAATGCAAATTTTATAGAATTATGATAAATAAGGATAATATTGTTCACCTAGTACCACTTTCTGATGATTTTATTCTATTTTTTTTACTGAACTTTCTATACATATGTGTGTGTGTGTACATGTTTAGACATCTTTGTAAGGACAGAAAATTGGCATGCTACAGTCGCTTATGGGGACCTCACAAGATTAAAGGCATTTTTGAGGCTCAAAATTTGGTTTTAGTGTCAGGGTTACACTTAAGTTATAGTTAGGTTTAGGCTGAGGGTTAGGAATAGGCATTCATTTTTGATGGTTAGGGTTAGGGAAATCGGCTAGGGAACGCATTATGTCAATGAGATGTCCTTGATAAGATATGGAAATGAATATGTGTGTGTGGGGGGGGGGTGTATGTGCATAAAAAGAGGCTCATATTAAATATACACCAATCAGGCATAACATTATGTGATGACACTGATCATCTCTTCATCATGGCCCCTGTATGGGGAAGTGGACGTTATGTCCTCAAATTTCATGTTAGAAGCAGGAAAAATGGAGAAGTGTAAGGATTTGAGTGAGTTTGACAGGGACAAAATGTGACAGCTAGACGACTGGGTCAGAGCGTGTCCAAAACTGCAGCTCTTGTGGGGTGTTCCTCGTCTTTGGTGATCAATATCTGTAAGAAGTGAAAGTCCAATTAAGGAACAGTGGTGAACCAGCGACAGGGTCATGGGCAGCCAAGGCCCCTTCTAATGGTTAATACTCAAATTATTTCTGGAGGGTGCATCACAGTTTGTTGTGTATGGGGCTACATAGCCACAGACCAGTCAGGGTGCCCGCTCTGACCCCTGTTCATCGCTGGATGCGCCAACAATATGCATGTGAGTATCAGAATTGGACCACAGAGCAATGGAAGAAGGAGGCCTGGTCTGATTAATCACGTTTTCTTTTACATCACACGAATGGCTGGGTGTTGCATTTAGCTGGGGGACACATGGCACCAGGTTGGGAAAGAAGGCAGTGTGAACCTTGGGCAATGTTCTACTGGGAAACCTCGGTGATATTCACTTTTATTTGCGAATGCTTATTTTATGTATTAATAGGCATGTTTTTTAACATTAAAATATATTAAATTCAGGTTGTAAAGCAGACTGATACAGAGAGGTCAACATTTTCTAACAAAGTTTTCGGGTTTTAAAGAATAACCCAGGCTTATCTACTCAGATTCATTAATTTAACAATAGTATATTGTTGTGTGGTGCTTGGCTCACTGTACCAAGTCAGTATAGCCCTCTATAGAAAAATGTTGCCTACCCCTGGTCTAAAAGGATGAGAGAAAGCAAGAGTTAACAGCGTACCCAAACTAACCCACACTTAGAGGTCAAGTTATCGTTTTTACCTTTCATTTATCACCTGGCTTATTTTTTAGCTCCTACCACCTAAGTTAAAGCTTAGTCGAACTTAGTCAACTTTGTAAGACACATGTTTTATATTTCAACCACAGCCAAGTGTTCCCTATATATTATTCTATAGATACTAAACAGAAATCTTTGCAGCTTCTTAAATATTTGAATGTTAAAGCCAAGTTATGCCATTTTGGTAGCTGCATGTGGGCACTGTTGTATCTTCTAAAGCAGGGGTGTGATTTCCTTTGATGCACTGTGTGGTTGCAGTTTATGTTCTACATACAGCGTGTATGTTTAAAATGCACCCACACACATTCCTTCTAACCCTGCAGCATGCTGAATATAGTCTTTTAATGGCAGGAAAAACGCTGCCTCTTTATGTAAGTTAACGAGCTTTCATTTCATGTTTCATGTCTCCATTGTACAATTTTTGACCATGTTAAAGTCTAAGTAAAAACATTCTTTGTAAAATGTTGCTTTCTGTAACATTTTACATGAAAAAACAAAAAACTTTAGTTTCATTCTGCATCAAAACTGTTTTGTTTTTGCCAGTTTATGCCTTTATTTCTTAGCAACAGTGATGATACATACAGAAAACATAGGGAGAGAAAGAAGTATGTGGTTATGCAGTAACTGACCCTAACCATTAAAAGGGATACCATCAGTTTCCTCATAATCTGGAAAATAGAGCGGTTATAACAAATGTTTCAAGTAATAGCTATTGAGAGGGCAAATGTACTCCTACTCCCAAAACCGCTGTGAGATTCTGGATTAACCTCATATATCTGATTGACAGTTTGTGGACTCTTAGTGCACCTAAATAGCAATGAACAACATTATGGTGAGCCACAAAATTACCATACATGTACACATAATAATAGTGGTTGCATGGTTTATCATCCAGTTGGCCAAATCCCCTGAGCAGGTGCAAGAGACGCATTATTACTACACTGAACTTGAACATAGGCTGAGGCCTTTCTCTGAGGAGTATCTCTTGCATCTGCGAGAGCGCTCTCTCGATACTCTGGCTTCCTCCAGTCCAAAGACTTTTGGTGGCCAGTCCAGTATCTACCCTGCCTTATGCCCATATGACTGTTCAGATAGCCTTCGACCTAATCATGACCCTGAATTAACTAGATGGATGGATATACAAATGGATGGTTGGATGGATTGAAGTAAAAAGATATTCTTAGTTCATTTTCATTGTGTAGAAACAAAGCTGTAAGAGTAGTGACACTGACCTGGTTTGAGTGGCAAACTATATAAGAACTCTTCTGCAATGCAAGCTACTGGCCTGGCCACAGGGAGTCATTGGGACCCAGTGTTTGCTTTGACAGGTGGAAAAGAGAAGCTGGGGATTAAAAAGTTACTGCTGTATTTAGCACATAACCCACTCTACCCACTCTGAGCCACAGCTGATACTGAAGCCAACTTTAAAATTAAATTCAGTGATGTAATTATGCACAGAGGATGTGACTGTGTAGCCATTGCAGTCATTAGTAATATGTTATCTGTATTGTAATGTAATGGCTGGTGTTTATTTATCAAGGGCACGAAAAGTATTTTTGTATGTTTCACCATAACAGAAAGCCTAGTTAGTGACCCCCACATAAGCCTCCGTCTTCACTGACAAGCTGAAGAAAGTGGTTCAGAGCTATTTTTATAGCTAGTTCCTGGCAGTGGCCATTTGAGGCTGGCTCCAAAAGCAAGTCAATTACCATAAATGCCATATGAAAATCCCTGACTCTTTAACTGATTTCAGGTTAAATTTTGCTTTGTTATTATTTGTTCTTCAAGACAATGTAACAGGAGAAGGACTCAAATCCAGAACATTAGGAGACAAAAATCAGCAACCAAAATGTTTAATCCAGAACAGACGGAGGTCTTTAACAGGTGATCAGTCAGCAGAGTAAGCAGTCCAAGAGAGGAGCAGGCAAAAGGTAATGTCAAAACAATCCAAGTCACGAGTCTGTCTTTGTGACAAACATAGCACAGGTGAAATTAATTCAGGTAGACACTAACAAAGAGAACAGCAGTAAGTGGTTAAGAGCTCCAGATTAAAACAGGAAAAGGTTTAACTCAAACTGGACAACATGACATGTTTTTCCTTCCCACTGTCACCAAGTGCTTGTTCATGGGGGTCATCTGATCGTTGGGGTTTTCTCTCTACTACTCTAGGGTCTTTACTGTACTGCAGTTGTGATATATATATACAAACAAGACTGTATTTATTAGGAGGCATAGATGCACCTTGCTAACAAAAGCTGCTAGCATAAGCTGATAATTTAGCTCTTCAGCCTCTCTTTCAAATATAAAAACTAAGATACCTAAACTAGGGGATCACTGTCCATCTTTCATATACAGCCTGGTTTACTTAGCGAGGACACGGCACCATGACAAAATGAAGATGCATATGAAAAGGCTAAAAAGAAATTTTTTAATTTAAAAAAAAAAAGTTTTTACTTAGAGGCCCTGTTATATCCAAAGATGATGTTAAAAACTATACGCATACATATGAGTGCTTATAAACACAAACGTTGTCATAGCTGGGAGTACCCATGCAGCACAGAGCAAGTTTTTGATCTGCTGAGGTGGACATAAACTTTCCATGACGTAGCAAATATTAAGGACTTCATGGAGGCTATCATTAAGCTTGAGAAGCAAGGAGCCATATGAAGGCATTGCTTTCGATGTTTATGCACTGAAACGTAAACAGATGAGAAAGTCAACAGGCCAGGCTTAGGGTAGAGGAAGGAGTTAAAAGGCGCAGCTTTCATCTCTGGTTAAATGAAGCCTTTTGATGGATGCTTTCAGTGAAACAAGTCACAGTGATTCCTAAGTGAGTCCCCTTCATAAAGCCTGGCTCTGGTTCTACACAGACCTGCTGTTCTAGTGGGAGGCAAACATGGGAAATTCTCAAAAGTCCATCTGTCTCTTCTGACCTGTTTGGTTTTCTGCAGGAAGTTCAGCCAGCGAATATAGGTGTGACTGTACTATGATATTAATGAGTTTTGTAGAAAGGCCCTATTCAAAAATAGGCCCAGAAAAAAGAAAAAAATTACACAGTCCCACTGTAATTTCATTGGAGCTTGGATCCTGCCTGCTTCAGAGAGATCCAAGAGGTGGAATCAATTATAAACTGCACACTTATATTCTGATTGAGTTGCTGAAACCAAAAACATCAAATGACAAATATTTCAGTACCCCAAGCCACCCCTCTTTTCTTTTCTTCATTTTTTCCACAGCTGAAATAACACTTTCTTCCGTACCCGGAAGCAGAAACCTGAGCAACAAATGAAAGTCAGAACAGAAGATATAGAAAATAGACATAGACAAATAGAAGTGCCCAGAGGCACTTTTACAGACTCCAGCTTTAGACAAGCCTATCATTAAGGTTTGGTTTACTGGGACAAGTGTGGCTTTTTAAGCCAGGAGTCTTCATATGACACAGGACTGCAGAAGACTGAATCCTTGTTGGGAAATGACAGTGGCCTCGGCCTGATTGCAGCCACTAAAAATATACTGCTTGGGATGGTTAAGGACTGGCTTTGGGGACATATATATAAAGTTAATTATCATATATGCTCAAAGAAAAATATAGAAGTCTATAGCTTGCTACTAATTTTCTCTGTCTCTTGACTATTAGACTTTCAGTAACAAGCCCTCTTTATGTAAAATGCTGATTATAGGGTTGTATTTGTGTAGTTGTTCCATATTGTGGAAATATTACTATTTTTCCTGCTTATTCTAAAGGGAAAGTTCCCCCCAAAATGAAACGTTTGTGTTTAACCTCTGCCATGTGTTGCCATGTAACCATTTGGACGTATGCCTTCTCTCGAATAACGACATGGAACTTGCCTTGTGGTGCTCATATACATTTTTAAACCCATCAAGAACGTATCTTTTCAGAAATGTTGACCTGGTTACACAGAAAAAACAGAACAGTGAACAGTTGGGGCACCACAAGTAAAGTGATGACTGCTTAAATTATTTTAGAGAGCAGGCAAACATATTTGCAGTGGATTTCTTAACAATTGGACAACACACAAAAATATCCCAGAAAGGAAAATGAACTAGTTTGCAGTGGTAGGCAACTAGTAATTATTTATAGCTAACCCTCAAGAATTGGTTCTGCACCATGCATTGTGCACATGCAACCACCAGAGGTAGCATTGTTCCTCCACAGACCCCTCGCTCCTCAGCTTTGCATGAACATTTGCAGTCTGGTGTGTGTGTTGAGGAATATTAAAGAAGCACACTCTGATACATCTTTACTTCTCACTGATGTCCTAATTGTTGTAACTTTACTGAGTAACGCATTCTGAAAACATTCCAGAATATTTCCAAATTTCAGAATGGTTTTGGTCATGCTGCTGCATTAATGATCACACTTCCACCTCTGCCTAAGAGGCTGTGCCTTTTTTACATTGTGGTGTGCGCGGCCGGTGGCCGCAGTCACCAAATTGACTCTGAGAGCCTTCATTTACCTGGATCCAGCAAAAATGAAAGACAGTAAGGGACAGTGGGAGGGTGTTTGTTGTACTAAAAATGAGAAGCCAGGAAAGGATGGTTGTAACAACACTGACAAGATTAGTATGCATGAAATAAGGGAGCAAAATGAAATGGAAGAAAATCTATTTAATTAGAAATGTAGGGATGGAGGGATTAAAGGGACAAGAAGATAGCTAGATAAGACAACCAAAAGTGATAAAGACCACACGACAGGTAGAACTGTGGCCTTCTTCTTCTCCTCTACACCTTGAAGAAACTACCCATGAATCCAGGTTTTGTGATGTAACAGTGTATTGACCCTTGGAGGCGCCCCCACCAAAAGAGAGTGTTTACCCGAACACGCAAGGACCTCTGAGCGCTTCACAGCCCCCTGTGCTCTGAGAGGACTGGCATTTGTTGACGGCCACTGAAAATGGCACTGGAATGACCCGTCTCCCTCCCTCCTGCAGAAATAACAGAGGCACATAGAGACTGCATTCAGTGTAAGTATAAGTCAGTCCGGCTACAGTCAGTCACGTGTTGCCTGAGGCGCAGATTAACATGGCTCCTCATGCAGTGGGAGTCCAGTTAAGCACAGGCGAGCTATGGCCTCTGAGAGACTGTTTGTTTGGAAGAGTAATTACACCATCTGTCATTAGCTTGGACACTGTTATCACATAAAGGCCAATTCACTCCTCAACTTTAGATAGGGTATCATCACCACATGAAGGATCCCACTGAGAGCTGATGTCATATCTTAAAATATCCCAGAGGTTAGACAGGCTTGCCTCATGAGATCAAGAGATTTAGCATCTCTACAAGAAAGACTGGGAAAGTGTATGTCAAAAAAATAAAACAAAAACGTAGACAAATGTATTTTGCCTCTTATCGCTTATATTTCAGTGGCTTAACCTTGTATTGAAAACAGAAGAATTTAGAGTGAGGCCAGCAAGGATGCTGCTTTGGCATGTAGCCTCGATGCAGGACACAGCATTAAATTATTGGCATTAAATTTCCAGTTTAGTGGCAAACCACATTTTCATCTAAAGGCCATAAGTGACATGTTTAAGAATTGGACATAAAACTGGAGGATCTGTAACAGAGATGATGATTATATTTACCAGTTAGCTTATCTGCTTGTTTGAAAATTAAGCGAATCTGGAAAAGGTGACTCACTTGAAGTATGTGCATGGCCTTATTGTAATGTCTCAGTTTCGTGTGATATTAACCAAACTTTAAGTGCCTGAAATTTTGGGTTTATGAGATTTCTGGGACCTAAAAATGGGGTCTCATCCCAGATAAGTTTGTGAGGCCCATTATTAACCATCAAAAGACCAAGAGGAAGTCAATAAAACAACAACAACAAAGTAGTGAATAAGTAGGAAGATCAGAAATGTGCTGCATTACATCACAATGCACAAACTAAAAGCATAAAAAACAATCCTCGCCCATTTACTTTTTGAGCAGAAATCTTCTCACTTCTCCTATTCACTCGATGAGAAAGTGGAAACCAACAGAAACTTACAAAAAAGACAATATGAGGCAAGGCGGTGGGAATGTGCAATAAACGCACTTACAGTTACAGTGATGCTATGGAACAAGCTCCTTCTTTGTGTCCAAAAAAGGCAGTTATTCATACAGTGTTGTAATTATTTCCTAAATCTTTTCTGATCTGTTTTAATATGAAAGTTTTACAAATGTTCATTTCAAAAGTTTAACACTTGCAAAGTCATAAAATGATTCGACAAGGTATGGGAGGGTGAAATATCTTGAATATGTTGCTGCATTTTCTATGAGTTTATTGCTGCTTTATTTTAAAGCCTCATTCGTCCCGTCCTTTTCCTGATCTTATCATTGTCCCTTTGCTTTACCAGTGCCCTTTTAACCCACTCTCTGATGTGTGTCTTTAGTTTGTTTCACCCTTTGTTTGGTCAATGTTACAACTTCTTTTTCTTCCTGAGTCTCTTCCCTTGTATGTCAGCTTATTTTATAGAGTTTGGGTTCCTTTGTAATCTGTTTGGACTTTTTGGTTTTGATGTTTTGGTCTATGGCCTTCCTGCATTATATCTGTAATGCCTTCTGTTCAGAGCATGGGTTTTTTAAGTAAGTATTTCAGTTTTGCATCTGCCATTCAGTTTGTAACTGCGTCCACACTTGACTCAAAGCTTTGGGCAAATCTATCTATATAACTATATGTTAAAACTCTACACCAAGCAGCTGCCCCTCCTTCCTCAATGAGTCCCTTCATCCTAAGGATTCTTCATACCTGCTCATGCTTTTACAATGCTGTTGCTGGATTTTCCCTGGAAGCATTAAATGAAATATGTCTAAAAAAGCCAATAAGGTTTTAAAACGGAAAGGTGTCACTAAATTTAAATTCATTTGCAGCTGAAAGCAAAAATGGCTACAAAAACCATCAAGACTGCACCACAGCTCTATATAGATGATCTAAAACTACATCACTGGGCAGACATAACAAAGTAAGTTCATTAAAACGAATTGTGAATAATACTCACTGATTTACAAAAAAACCCTTTAAACATTAAAAAGTCTACAAAAACAAAAAACAATGAAAGGAAGTACAATAAAAAATAGTAATAAAGCTTAACAGTTGAGTAAAATGAATAAAAGCCATCAAATAACTCTGTTTAATTCAGGTTTATTTCAAAGCATCACATTGCAACAACAGTTGCTGCAATGCGCTTTATATTGTAATGTAAAGACCTTACAATCATACAGAGTAAACACACAGTAATCAGTTGACCCCTCTCCCTATGAGCAAGCACTTAACAAAAGTGCAACGTAAAAACTTCCTTTCAACAGAAAAAAAGACCTCTGGCAGAACCAGGTTCAGAGATTATGTGTGATAGTAATTACAACAAGAGCTACACTACTAAAGGACACAACTAATAGGGAATGTGTTTAGTTTGGTGTGCTAAAATTTGATGTTGAAGGACGCCAAAGTAAACTAACAATGAATACATTTGTTGTTCCTACTATCAGCTGGGGGCACACGTAAAAGGTTAAAGTGAATTCACCAATATTTGAGGAGAATAATAAGGAGACTTGTTACAGATGAGCTGAGTTTTGACCTGAAGTGTCGAGTTGGTCAGTTGTTTTCTAGTACATCAGAGAAACAATGAGATTGTAGAGCACAAAGGGCCTTAAAAACAAGGATTACATTTTTTATTAAATTGCATTGCCACCTGGAAGCTGGAGTATTGACCTTAATATGTCATATTTTCTTTTATAATAAATTTCTGGAGTGGCTGAAGTTGATTAAATAACCTTTTTGAGATTCCTGTGAACGGTGCATTAGTGTTTATGATACAGCTCATAAAAAAAATCACAGATATCTGCTTATCCACTTGGATTAAAAAGCTCCTATGATTTACAGTATTCCCTAGGTTTGCATACATTGGAATCTAGGAAAATATGTGAAATTTCATGCCAGTACATCTGGCAGATGTCAAGCTATTTCTTCACTTTACTCAAGTGACTATTTCGACCCACCGGATTCAGCACTGCTGTTCTTAATTTCAAAACAAGCTACAGTAAATCAATAGTCTGCAAGAGATTTAATACATTTTTACTGAAAACCATTCAGTAGTTGTTCTGATGTTCTGTATTGACCTGAACCAGTTCAACTTGAGCAGTCATGCTATCAGTGTGGCTAAAATAAAAAAAGGGACATAAACTACATTCTAAAATCAGACTATAGGGAAATCACCAAGGCCAAAGTTTAACTCTCTGATTAGGAAAGTAAATTTTGCAGCAACGGGTGCTTATTTGTCCTGAAATAAATTAAGCATACAGTCTGATGGAAACAATCTCTCCTTCTACTCCAGTCTTCTCACAGCAGTTTTTTTTTATACCTAAATACAATGCAGGTACACACACCGTAGCTCAAGTATTATCATTACTAGTATTTATTTTGGCTTTTGAGGAAATGGTAATGTGTACTGGGTGTAACAGTCTGTTGGAATAATAGGCAGTTTGGCACTTTGGGTTTAAAGGGTCCCTTTGTTAGTCTGGCAAGATTGGAGGTAAAATATTCATAGATGATCTCCTACAGATAGCACTCTTATTATAGCACTTCTAATTATTCACTTATTGACAGTAACACAAGCAAGCACATCATTCTAAGTGATTTGAGTGCAGTGTCAGGTTTCATGGTACCATGGACTATACAATTTACATAGTTTTCCCTTTTTGTTGTGTGACTTTGGGCACTACAGCCACTTTACAGGGTACAAAAAAGCCAAATAAGCAGGGAAAGGCTGACAAATGACCATATAAAAGTCAAGAAAATTCCAGCTTGTTGTAAAACTGCAGGTGAGCAAAACCCACCAAGGCCAACAAGGATAGTTTCTTCTACTTTTTCAGTACTTTCCTGGCATTTGATCAAATCTCTGCCGTTCACATGGCTCTGATTTTGATGGGAAACATCCTTCTTTTTAGTTTTAAATATGCAGTGCACAGTCACAATTAAAGGTTGTTAAGTTCAAGCAGAGCCATGTTTATGGAATGGGGTGGCTCCCTTAATATTTTCTACATGGAGGGTGGAACGTGTGTCAAGATGATGTAAAGCAAATTTGGAGGGGTGAAAAGCAGAAGGCAAAGTTTATCTTACCAAAATGCCTCCTCTAAAAGCATATTCTCAAAAATCTCTGTGGTCTTTATCCCACCATTATGGGATATGTGGCTTGGCTAGCTTCAGTACAGATCCAAATGTAAAAACATACATACATCTAAAAAGTCCATTGAATCAACCAAACTCTGTAATAATATTTAATAATAGCTGAAGAATTTAAAAGCTTTTTGAAGTTGACATTTAGAACAACATTTCTTTTCTGTCATCTCTTTGCTCGCACCCCCAAAACTCCTGCAGCAGATGGCTGACACTCCCTGAATCTGGAAGTCTCTTCTGGCTAAAAGAAGGGTCTTCCTCCCGACTGTCGCCAAGGGAATACACATAGAGGGTTGTCATATCACTGGGGTTTTCTTTCTAGTACTGTGGGGTTATTGCAGGGACGTACAATATACATATGACCAAACTAAAAGATGTTAACTGCTAGCTTTTTTAAACAACCAGTGCAGCACCAAAAATTGCAAAATATTCCCCAACGTAGGCAGATTTAAGAATGCAGATAACCAGGTCAGCTGTAATAGACATCAGTCAGTCTTTGCCCTCCCAGCTCCCTAAGTGCTAACTCTGAGTAATGCGCTGATGTAAGAACGGAGGTAATAGGGTGGGCATCATGTGTGCTACCTCCTGCACACTCTATCCATTCAGCTTAAACCAGACAGAATATTTCCAATGATGACAGCTGACAGAATCAGGATCTTCTGCTGTGTGAGAAAAAGCAACAAAGTCCCGTACATGTGTTAAAGTGTCTAAGAAGAAATTATCATGACCTGACATACGCCTTGCTGAATAAAACATGTCTTCCTTTATTTTCTTTGTTTAAAATAAAGCAGTTCAATCCTTCCCCAAAAAGAACTAGTCATACAAAGACCTTCAAATACAGGAATAAAATGAAGCCAGAGAAACACAGAATAACAAGCATTTTTTTAGTGGCTATCTCTACTCTTTTACATCATATAAGCCTTCTCATTGCTTGCCAGAGGAAATGAAATGTTTATTGTATAACCCTAAGGGCTTTACTGCAGAGAAAGTTTTGATGGACTTAAAGAGAGGATAAAGCTTTTCCCCTCTCCTCTCCAAACTTGGCTTTCTCCCGTGACATGTGAGAGGCACAAGGTAGAGGTGGGTTCACAGATATAGTAGAGTTAACATCAACAGCACAATCTGGACTGTGCCAGTATCCCACACAGGTCTTGACCTGCACCCTCCACTGGACTAAGCAGAGTTCAGGTCTATTTGTCCAAAATTAAGACCTTTTCCATACCTGTGACACCTCTGAAGCAGGTAAATCTTCATGACCCCTGTATGCCATAGTGGTTGTGGATGGATGTATCCTAAATCTGTTTGTTCACTCACTTTCCCTGGGCATTTTTGATAAGTGAAGGTTTATCAAAACATGACAAAGCAGATAGATTTAGAAATTAATACATTTAATTGGAGCCAATGAAGATGGCTCACCTAAGGGCTTGTTCTGCTACAGGAAACCTAATTCAAATTTGTGAATAGCAAATTTTGAAAGAAAAAAAAACAGTCTTCTTATCTATAAGTCTTGGGATATCTTAGAGATGTGATTAATGGAAAGCCCAGTGCTTCAGGCTAAGAGGGGTACAGTAAGCCCCATATTGCTGTGTAAGAACACTGCGCTCCAAGTTCGGGACATTTTAATAAGAAGGAGTATTCGGTTTGGCCACGCTAATGGTAATGGCTTGTGTCACGGTCCGGAAGAGGAAGTCATCTCACTGGTGTGGACAGGACACAGGGTCATATGGCTCCATTACTCGTGTCTATAGGAAAAATTCTCCAATTTCCTGAAACCATTGGAGCCACAGTGAGTCAGATAATATCCAGCTATCAGGGCCATCTGAAAGTGATTCCCAGGCAGTCACTGGCCTCTGAAAGTTTAGCTTTACAGAAGAGTTTGAAGGTTAACATACACATGCACAAAAACACACAAAGTTTTATGTACAATGCAGCTGAACAGAAACGTGTATGCTGCTTATATCACCCTGTACAGACACACACACAACTAAGTGTGAGAGACTTTTACTGAAATCTACTGGTTCTTTAACGCTCTAAGAATTTAATTAGCTGGCAAAAATTAGGAATAATTATCAAATTACTACATCATCATGACTTCATAGTTTACTTGTTATACTTTGCTTGTTGATCTACTCAAAACAGTTTCAAATCAGTCTGTATGTCAGCAACTCAAAGCTTCAGTTCTCTCCACAAATGTTCTATTGGATTTGGGTCTGGACACTGGCTAGGCCACTCCATGAGCTATTTCTTTATCCATCCTTTGTTGCCTTGGTGAATTGTTTTGGGTCCTTGTCTTGCTGGGAGACCCATCCACGACCCATCTTCAGTCTTCTGGCTGAGGTAGGTAGGTTCTTGTCCAAGATTTTACGGTACACAGCCTTGTCCATTGGCCCTTCAACTGTGAGTCTTCCTGTACTCTTAGCAAAAAACAGCCCCAAAGGACCATATTACCAACTCTGTGCTAGACTGTGGGGATGGTGTTGGGCCAAACTCACCATTTCTCTTCCTCTAAACACGACGGGTTGAGATGAAGTGAAAGACCTTGATTTTGGTTTCATCTGACCACAGCACTTTCTCCCAAACCTTCTCTGGATCATTTAGATGTTTACTGGTTAATATAAAATGAGGCTGTACATGTGCTTTTTTGAGCAGGGGTACCTTGAAAACGGTGCAATGGTGTTCTTGGTCACGCTGATCCCAAGTGTCTTTAGATCATTAAAAAGCTCCTCTTATCTTGCCTCATGTGGTGATCATCCTCACCCCATGTCACCATTAAAATTAAATTACCATAAAAATTAGTGACTGTTCAGTTCTTTGTAACTTAGCAAACTTGCAAATTCAGCAGAAGATAAAATTAATTAAGTTCACCTCTGTAACTCTCACAAAAAAAGTAAATATTAGCTTGTTCTTTAAAAACTACTATAATACCTGTACTGGGCTACATTAGGGAAATTTATACACACAATCTCCTTCTCTTGAAGGAAACAGTTCAGGTAAAGAAAAATGGAGGTTTGGTTCATCTAAATAATCTGAGACAGTAATATGTATGTCCACAATTGGCATGCTTATGGTGTAGGGACATGAATCTGTTATGCAGCCACATTGTGGAGACCCATCCTCCTTTTGACAGCATTAAGCAACTCCTCATGATGAAAATGTGAAGGTAAAGACCTAGTTTAAGGTTTGAGCGTGTAAATATGAAGGGAGTGTTTTTTAGCATAATGTCACCTGAAGTAACAAAAATATCACTCTGTGTGTGTGCATGTGTGTGTTTGTATATGGAAAAGAAGGTGGGAGTGAGTGAAGGTAGATAGAGGAGGAGAGTCATGGAGCAGTAGATGAAAAATCCATGTGAAAGACCATCTGTTCAGAGGGATCTGGGGGTCTGATGGAGCAACACTTCCTGACCACTTTTGAAATAAGTTAGAGTGATGGCGACAGAAGAGTAACCCCCAAACCAAAACCTGAGCCCCCAGTGATTAGTACCAGTCTACTTTGGATATCAAAAACATACTCTGTAGTATATTCTTTAAATAAAAATTTGCCACCTTGCTTTGCGTAATATCCTTTTGCTCCTTTGTTTTTGTTTTTAACCTTAATATCTAACCTTTACACTTTTTCATTGGAAATGTTTCAGGAAGGAGACAGCAAGGATGATGTGGGGTGGGAGAGAGCCATCTCGGGGATGCGAAACACTGAGCCTGGTGTAGGACACAAATCCAGGGGGGAGAGAACTCTGCATCATAATGACCAAGCCAAATATTTGTCTAGTCCATATTCTGAGAGCATAATGAAGTCCTTTTACAGAAGGTATCACTGGAATCTGGACACTGATTTTATGCCAGGCAGAGCAGGTTTCACTAGGCCCTGCTGTTTCTACTTAGGCTACCCTGGTCTCTGGTGGCCCAATCCAAACTCAATACAGAGCCTTGTGTCCAGAATAAGAATGAATTATGGTCCTGTTTTACAGATGATAAGTACTGAATCGGAAATTGAAGCTGGATTTAATCAGAAGATGAATTGCACACTGAGGTGGGATTTCATTATAGAGAGAATTGAATAAGAACTTGGGTTGAATTTAAAATAAGGGCTTGTCCAACTCTACGTGCTGTCAGGGTCTGCTGTTTATGAAAGGAGGAGCTTGAATGTGGAATTTCACAGTGCCCAATTGAGCCATACACATATCTAAACCCTGCATACCTGTGCACATACTTACAGTGAGTACAGTATATTTTCTATGCTTATATCCAGGTGTGGACTAAGTTATTTGTACTTGCTCCAAAAACTGTGTTAAGAATGAAAACAGGAAAATGCTTTGCTGCCAATCCTACTGCTTCATTTCCAAATTACTTTTACAGGTTAGCAAGCATCTTCTGTCTCAGAGTTTTTCATAAAAGCATTCGCGGAAATTGCTAGACATGGAGAGGGTCCACTTTCTTTGAAGTGTTCGAAACACATTTTTAAGGCAAAAATCAAATAAAGACAATAAAAAACAAAAATGTTCAGTAAAAGTGTTAAATTTTCAGCATGTTGTTTACCTGTGAGTCCCACAACGGCACTGTTTTGTACTATCATTCACTGTACCCTACCTGCGTATAGTAAATGTGAATACAGACAGGTGGGCTTGCTGGTGAACATAGTGGTGCCATAGATTGCATATAGAGGCCTTTTTTTCGAGCCACGGTTGACCATTTTCGAATTAGAGGGTGGGGTGTGCTAATTTATACCTAATAGCTATTAGCTAGGGAGATCCGAAATATTTTTGACCAGGTTGAAAACATGTTTATTTCTGTTGAGAAGCTTTTTAGCTAAGGGAATAGGCTTGCTTTTGGAGATCAGACTCAAGTGGCACTTTGGGAGCTTTGGCATTTGCACCGTCTTTATTTTTCAGCGACACCGACTGTCGCTTGAGTGGAGAATCTGACAGTTAAAAACCTTCGCATCTTTCAAAGGAACAGGTAATTTAAAGAGTAACAAGTATATTAGACTTTGTTGCCACAAGTAACTAAATTTTATATAATCAGCACTTGATTTTAAAGAAGGTCCTCTTCCACTTGACCCCCACCACTTTGTTTTTCCATGTTCTCAAAGAAATGTTCATGCATCCAGCCATCCTTCCTTTTTCTCCCCATTATCCAGGTCCATATTCTATGGGTAGCAGTCTAAGCAGAGATGCTCACACCACCTTCTCCACATTAGCCCTCTCCAGGTTTTTCAGGAGGAACCCCAAGCTGTTCCCATGACAGCGGTGAGATATAATCTCTCCAGTGTGTCCTGGGTCTGCCTCAGGGTCTCCTTTCGATAAAACATGCCTGAATCCCTTTATCTAGGAATCACACAGGAGGAATCTTAATTAGATGTTCAGACCACCTCAGTTCTGCCTTTCAGTGTGGGAGTGTAGCAGCTCTATTCAAGTTCTTCACCAATCACCAAACTCCTCACCCTACCTCCTAGTCAGAGACCTGATACCACACCACTTATACCTGCAATTTCCTTCTTTCTGTCACTTATCCAACCACAAGGTCAGAATGGACAAAGTAAGCTCTAGAGAGGGCCTTTCTAGAAAGAGATATTACGTTTCTTGTTTCTTAAGTTATTGGTTATCAAAGATTTCCAGTTGCAATGTCAAATTGCCATTTCACATATGAAACCACAACATGACATAAAGACAGCCTTTATTTTTTGATGAAAATGTTTACATTTTTGGAGTCATATCGTACTTGACAGTTGTCCTGCTTTCTGTTCAGACGCTGTGTGATCGTGAACCCTATGTCTGGAGTGATAAAGTTGCAAATGCTCCCCTGCCTCCAAAACACAGAGGGCAATGTCAAAGGCATTGTGTAAGATTAAAAGTGCATCATTCTAGCTTAAAGAGAGGTCTAAACCTTAGCACAAAATACAGTAAGAAAATTGCAAACACTGCAGAAATCGGTCTAAAAACAGCACATAGTGTGGAAACTTCCTTCATCTTTCACACTTCAACAAGTGCAGATCTATGTAGTGTTGACACTCCAGCCTAGCCAAGCCTGAGAGCCTGCCCCCTAAAGAGCTTGTCTCCCCCAGCAGGTTATTCTGGTGTTATTATGAGAACTCAACATGCTCATTATGGTTGTGGCACTGTTTTCAGGGTGGCTGTCAACACTGGTGTGCCAACACTGGAAATGCTTGTGGTGAAGGACTGACAGGGACAGAGAGAGAGAGCGAAAGAGGCAGGGAGGTGATTTAGGAGACAAAAGAGAAGAAGATAGATGCGTTAGCGTGGGTCGACGGTGACAGATTAGAATGGGGAAGACAAAGAGAAATGTGACGAGAAATAAAAAGGAGCCAAACTGGGACTGAGAAAGGGGGGCAGAAAATCACCGCAGAGAGGAGCTTGTTTGACTGCTTGTCACCTCCCAGTGCATCGCCAAACCATCCCTGCACAGGAAGGAGACAGAACCAGGAACACAAACAAGTGGATAGAACCACCTGTAAAGGAAAAACACAAACCACAGAGACACTCCACACACACGAGCATTCGCATACTCATACATACACTCACACATTCCCTTTATGAACAGTCTTCTTGTGTGCAGGGGAACTGAGAGAGACAGCACTGTCTTGTAAACGCCACCAACTCCGTAACCTCTGCCACTGCCCACCATGAAAACACACCTACACTGAGGTTTCTGTCTTTGCAGTCTAATTATTCGTTTGGTGACAACGGGTTATTTTATTGCTCCAAAAACATTACCATTGAGCTATTTAGCTAGCCTCTTACCCATATCCTTTTAATTACCTGAATTTACTTTGCATTGTGGCAAATGCAGTTAAAGTCCCAGAGCTTTTCATGTGTCATCTGACATATTTCCATTACATAAGTGTTTGGTAACCTGGAAGCCATTCTACACCCGCTGCTTATGTAAAACAGCAAGAGCTCTCAGATAAATAGAAATCAGGAAAAACATGTGGACACCCAGCTAAACCTAGCGCCTAATTTTCTTAGCTTTTAGCTTGCTGTATTGGCTTTTTGTGTGTATTTACAGTATAGCTCACTGTAAACACTGATATCCAAATAGGCTGTGCTGCTGTTTCCCTTGCCGTGCATCAAAGAACAGTCTTGTGTCCTCACTAGGCCCAGGCTGCAATTTGGGCTCAAGGCGTGGCCCAGCACCCATTGGGCTGTGTCCGCCCTGCGTACCAGTAATGACCCCTTCCCTATGGGGAGCGTTTGATCTGGGCTGCTTGTGTGCTTCAGCAAGACCTATTTCTGGAGCGTGGGGGGGGATAAAGGGAGCTTTCAGACATGGTGCCAATGACCATAATTAAGCAGCTTTAAGGGGTGGCAGTGAGCGCGCTAGCAAGTACAGAGTTTGTAATTTGGAAGAAGGGGGCAGCGTCGCTGTGGCTCATTGGAAGTACATGGGAGGGTCGGGTGGCACCCAGTTCTGAAACACAAGGCACGGTGTGTGTAAAAGAAACTGCAAAGAGGATTTTAATGACTTGCATCCATTAGCACACACCCCTGAGGCTAGCTGACCAACAGCTTATGGCTAAAATGAGGGGAGATCACCATGTGCTTTACACACAAGCAGTCAGCTTCCCCCAAACAGAGTGTCATTTAAGGTGACCTTTTTAACCGGTTAGTCAGCCCTAAAAGTGTGACACTAATGGTTCAAAGTCACTGACATCTTTAGCCTCATCGGCTAATTGTTTATCCACCAACTCAGCTCTGTGAAGCATTCATCTGGGCCGGCTGTAATGCCACAGTGTTTGGATTCAGTCATTCTAATTTCAGTAATTAAAGTTGGTATTTTAGTGATAATATCAGAAATCATCCAAATATTCCCTTTAAATTGATTTAATTACAAGCAAAACATGACTGCTAAAAAAGAATACTATTTGGAGAATGAATTTATATGATGGGATGAGGCCCAAGTACTGCAGTGTTTCTCAGAAATGAACAAATGCACCCAAAGAGAAAAACAATAGAACAAAAACATTTTTGTTGCTCAGCAGAGTTATGGTAGCCATGCAGATATGTTTGGACGTATTTGTGAAAATTCCTTTGTGTTTGTGCCTCAGCGCCTATAAATTGGACGTAGATTATCTCTAAGGATAATCCGCAGACTTTGTAGTGAACTATTTTCAATGGCAGCACCTTCTGCTGAAGGCAGTGTGTTTCTTGGAGTCATTCTCTTTTGAACACTTTTAAAAGGAACTTAAAATATCATTCAAATGTTCATGTATGTGTTAATGAAACACCTCAAACAGTTGGCGGGTGGTAATTACTGGCTCACGGTCCCTGTAGGGTGGTCTTTGGCCAGCCTTATCCCCGATCAGGCCGTGACCCCTGTTAGGGTAATGGGTGTTCGTCCAGGTGCTTCTTCATTAACACATCTCTAACACCATGGCCAAAACCAGCCAAAAAAATCTCTGCAAACTGGCCCAACTTTAACTGAATAAAGAGAAAGAGATCTTTCCAGCCCGTGACTATTATCTACATTTTAAATATTATCTTCTGGTTATTGCTCAGTTGTTAATCATAGCTCTTTCCAAAACTCCCCTTACATTTTCACAGTTTTCCTCCTTGGGGAGTTATGACACTCTCGCCAAGTTTACAGTCATAGAGCTCTTATTTATCGTTACCACCTTTCTTGGGAAAATCCAAAGCTTGGCCATTTCCATTTTCCATACACTGCAGGGCAAAGTAATGGATACATTAAAAAAAATAATATATTTAGGCAGTAGCTGTAGGCACAACTTTCTGGCACTTTCTAGTGAAGTCGTCCCCATCGTGTCACCGTGCTTCATTCATATGGTTAGCCGGTGCTTTGGATTTGGGGTGAGATCCTTGTGGCCACCCCCTGAGAAGGCGTGTAGTTGCTCGATGCAACCGCTGGGCTTGTAACTTGACACCTGGCCGTGCGGTGCATTTGCCATCGCTTTACCCACAGAAAGCCTATTTAAAAAGGAAAGGGATGAGTCCAGCAGTCCTGACTCCGTAACCCCCTTTTAAAAGAACCCAGCTTTCTCTCTCTCTCTCTCTCTCTGGCCGCGCGTCCCTCCAAACTGGATCGGCATAAATGAATGAAACACAAGGGAATATCGACAGACAACCGCACAGGAAAACTCTCTGTCAAAGCAGCCTGTCAGGAGGAATTTATACTGGACTTGACAGGCAATTCAACATGAGTTTTTTCCTCTGGAACTTCACCTCAAGCTTGTCAAATGCGTAAAGCGGCGACCGGTGTCTTTTTTTGCCCCCCTTGCAAAGGAGTCACACTGTGATTAAAGGATCAGGTTTTTGACTGCCAGGACAAATGAATACAAATGAATTTAGGCACCCGAAGGAGAGATTGCAGAACCTCTCATCTAGACACAAAGTAAGTGACATTTGTTAACATTGTTTTATTTTATTACAACGACTTTTTGTGTTTTGTGAACGGGAATATTCAAAACGTGAACCGAGTAACAGTTTAAAGACCTGGATGCCTCCATGTGCGTACCTGATGATGTGCCGGCTGGCTGTTGTCCAGCTCACAGGGAAAAAATGATGTCCACATGGGGACTGCCGAGTCTCTGAATGAGGTCTGTTTGGACCATGGGTGTAATTTGTCATTTGCATGGAACACCAAACAATTCTATTCCTGCTGATTTTTTTTTTACCTCCCCCTTATCAGTTACGTGAAAAAGCCGGTTCATTCGGACGCAGTTTGCGTAGGTCGTCTTAAATATCCGCACATATCGTTGCGTTGTTGTGTTTATTGCTGATAGAAACGCAGCTCATTGGTGTGACTGGGAGGTTTTTGTTTGCTTGTTTGTTAGTTTTTGGCAAATCTACACATGTTGCCTGGTGGACCTGTGCCAAATATTGTTCATTAAAGTGACTCATCTGACAAAACAAGCAAATTAGGGAATCAATCTGACCCATAAAGTTTCATGAGAGGTACATCAGCATCCACTAGGCTGTCTGGTAGATTTTGCAGGCATGCTTTTCATGTTTTTCCGTTTACGCGTTCCACACATGGCACTTTTACGAAGGCTAAATAAAGGAAAACTTTTTTATGGTTAAAAAAAGCGTTTTTATAAACAAACAAGCCTAAATGAATGCATACGTTTCTGCGACAGCCTTAATCAAATATGAGCTTTACGAGAATGTGATATAAATTACAGATGTTTTATGGACGTGTTTACAGCATAGGTCTCCACAGACTGTAAGTACACATGGGAGCAGTGCAAAGCTGTCTGAACTACACTGTTGACTTTTTGGTGAAGTTCATGCAGCAGCCTAATGTTGCTGAGCTCAGATAGCATCCATTGATCCATTTCTTTTTCTTTTTTCATTCATTTGAGCACGCAGCCGCTAACCTCAATGAGTACTGAACAGCTGGTTTATTTGACAGATTACTGGCGAGATAGCAGCCGTACAGTCAATTAGGGAGTAGGAACGTCCGGAGAGTTGACCCATAGTCTGCTCGTTTTTCATTAAAACAAATTGGTGCAGGTTGTGTCGGTTTATAAAAACTATCTGTTGAAACATGGCTTTCAAGAGCTTTACCTCCTCACTGTTAGTCACGACTCCACGGCGCTACGACTGCGTTATTATGGACTGTGATGTAGACGAGTCTGTCTGTCTGCGATGTGTGCAGAGAGTTTCATTCTTTATGTGTCCACTTGGTGTCTCCCTTTGTGTCCCGCACTTTACTTTTCACACGCAATCAATTCTCAGCAATGCATGATTTTTTTTAACCTTGAAATCAAATTGAAAAAATGACGTTTTAAAGTGATTAATTGATGACTGATTGACCAAAGGTTTGACTAACTGCAGTCTCTTCCAAAATCCATCTCAGGGGTTGAGTACTCTGTAGAATAAGACGGGTGTGGATTATTTGAAAAACTGTCTGAAGTAAGCCATTAGTTGACTGCAGAGGGAAACGTGGATTGACACTGTTACACCCTTACACCCTCCTCATCAGCAGCAGCAGCCCCTGTTAGTGTCAGCTCATCCACAGGAATTTTCCACTGTGTGTGAATGTGAGTTTGTGGTGAGGGGAAAGATCACCTTTAGGAAATCCTTTCAAGAAAATCAATAAGAAGGCCAAAATTGTAAATAAAAATAGAAACTAACTCCTTTCTGTGTTTTTCTTTTACCTTTTTCCCCTCTTTAACTGCAGACAGGTTGGTGCTTCTGTGTATATGTTTTTGGGGAAGGTTTTGTCATGGATGTGTGTGTGTGTGTGTGGGGGGGGGGGTCTAAGAACTCAGTGGAAATATTAGGAGGACGTATCATAGAAGAGGGGATATTTACTGAAAGGAAGTCTTTTTATGTCTGAAGTTGCACATTTATAATGAGCCATACCTTTTTGCCACTTAAATTTTACAAGGGTTGCAACAGTTTCTACTAACTCACTGTCTCACTCTTTCCAGTTTATTCCTCTATCAAATTACACCATTATTTTTTCTTAAAATGGCAGATTTGTGGGCTAATCACTTCTTAGTGAGGAGATAAAGATGCTATCAGCAATGCATGGCACTTTTTTTTTCCAGATTCTGTGTTGGGACTTCAGTGTATCACAGCACATTATGTGTGTTAGGCTGCCTAATGCAGCGGATGACTTAGTAGGAGGGCTTGCTCATCCAGTCTGTATTTTGTCCACTCAGCTTAAGGAAGAATCCCCTCAGGGAGCCATGTCATAGCTTGCTGTTGCAGTATGAAAACCACACCAGACAGGGTCAGCGTACAGATGTTAGTTTATTTGGTTTAAATATCCACTGCATACAAATCCCCATTCAGCACAGCCACCTTCAATTGCTCCGCACAGGAGAAAATCCTAACCTGTCAGATGCATTTCAAAAGCCCCCTCTCCTAATGAAAATCTAAACAAGCTACTGAGAACTTTTAATGTGAAAAGCCAAAGAAAATAGTGCTGTTTCCTAGGAAACCCGGTCCAGTTTCCACAGATGTAAACAGCCTGAGGAGCAGAATAAAAGTTGTCTGGGCTGCAGTAAAAATCTCAGCATTCATGACTCATTTTCAGAAAGCGGATCTCTCCCTCTGCTGATAAGACACTGAGTCACACAACTGCACACACACACAGACACACAAACACATCCTGAGTAACCACAGCCAGCTGTGTGTGTGGATGAGTGTGATGACGCTTTATTAGCAACTAGAGGATGGTAGGGTTGGAGACACCACAAACATGGAAGTGAGCACACCGTTGCACACGTGTTTTTTGATACACACACACACACACACTGGTTAATGCTGAGGCTGTTTCTGAAGAGAGGCAGACACACGTTCTTGTCTAGGATAATGTAGATCACTCAGCTTATGCAACAGTCACCGTCTTTCCCACATTTATGTATTTGGAGCCCTGTTTGCCTACTGTGGCCCACCAGCAACAGCTGTAATACACATTTCCTCTTCCAGTGTGTGTGTCTGTGTGTGACCATGTGTGCCTGGATGACCTCCAGCGGTAAACAGTGGTTCCCCCAGCCTGTCACCAGATCTCGGCCCCCTACTGGGACCTCAGCCCACTTGCCAGTCAGTTTCTTTAAGTTATGCTGCACACCTGGATGCGGTGAGGGCGCTGAGAGACAGTTTGTTTTTGTTTTTTCTGCACGTGTGTGTATGTACGAGCGCATGTGCGTGCACGTTTTGTTGGTTTTGGGAGTCTTCTACAGTATTTTTGTCTCAGAAACCGCAACTTAAAGCTTCGCGTTCCTGTGCTTCAGCAAGATAGAGGCTCGCTGACATCTAAGAGCTTTAGCAGACTCCTGCTCGTGTGGTTTGCCCTCCTACTGTAAACAGTTCTGTCATTATTAAACAATATGTTAAGACATGCCTCTTATGGTTAAATGCAAATAATTACATTTATTATTACAACTTTTTTTGTCAGGGTTAAGACAAACAGACGTCTAATATATCTGTAAATTGAGATTTGTGGATTTGTTACATGTTGGAATAAAGAAGTTTGCATTTTCATGTTGTGACTATTCCCTTTAACTTGTTAGACTGTTTGATCATCAGAGACCTAAATGCATGACTAGACTACCTTTAGAAGCAATTTGAGGCTCAGCAGTCATCTTGGTAACACCTCCAAGCAGTCATTTGAGATTAATGAGGCCAAGGCCCTATCTAAATGAATGGAGAGAATCATATCTTTAATGTTAATGGTAAAAAAACAAAGTTTCTGGCTTTATTAATGACTCAATTCATGGTGCCAATATAATCAACATCACTATCTTAGCCAGGAATCACATTTGATTGATTGATCATGGTATTGATACAGCCAGTGAAGAATAGCTATGAGAAAACGATACCAAATGTTTTAAAGAGTTACATTGATTGTGGCCTCTCTCTGACATCCTTTTCTTCTCTTCTTCCAGGAGAGCCCTATTGCTCTGTACCATTTTATACTGTAATTGTTACCTGGGACTTTCACAAGTACCCTCTGAAGGTAAGGTTTCACCACTCACGTCCACATACTACACTTTCTCACCTCTTTTGTTTGTGCTGAAAAAAAAAAAAACCTCTAAGACTTATTGGAACACTGGGGAGATTTTACAGTTATTCTTTGCCTTTTTGGTCATGGCCCAAGCACATAAACGCTTTGCTAAAAGAATTGGGCCAGCCGTTGCCATAACAACAGGTGTTGAGTAAGCCTCGTCCAAGGATTTAGGGAGTGATCAGCTCAACGATTCAACGATCCAATGTTGACCATTAATCTAAAAAAAAAAAAATAAAAGTAAAACCTCATGTCAGTCGGAGGTTAAAGTCAAAATTTTGTCTGGACAGCTGCACTGCTGAAGACCCTACTTAGCAAAGCATTTGTAAAGGCCACCATTAATATGAAAGGTGTACTAGAATTCAGGGATGCCTAAATCGGAGCTTGCCTCCAGTTTGCAGAACATTTCTTACAGTTAAGTCAATTCAGTTTTATTTATATTTTATGTATAGCACCTGTTTACAATTTTTTAGCACCTTATTGTTGTGCTCAGCTCTTTTGCAGGACATTTGTCATCTACCCTATACGCAGTCTGCTGTTTGCTCCGCAGCAAACAGCAGACTGAACTGTTACAGGCTAGCTGGTCAATATAGTCAAGCATTTAGCAGCTATTTAAGGCACTGGTATTGACCAAAAAGACTGCATAAGGACTTTGATGAGGCGAGCAGAGTCATTATCCAGTAATGTTTCTCCATAAATGCAGGATGTTAAAACATTTTCAGCTGATTGCTAACAGGCTTGCCTTTAACCGGGGTGTTAAGTCAGTGTTACAGTCACAGTTTTGCGTCCAAGTAGCCTTAAAAGTCCGTTATTGCAGATTTAATTGAAAACTTTGAGTGTGTTTCTGTTTGATCTTCTTTTGGTACCATTTGGAGGTTTCCTCTGATGAAGATTTATCGATACAGTCCAGTGAACTGGCCCCCCTGCTCTAGTCATTATGATTGAGACTGACAGCACACATGTCATTTCAGTTCATAACATCAAGGGTTTTCCACAGTCACAGCTCTGCGATAAGCCTTTGAAAAGCTGACACATGTTCTTTAAAGTGTCTGTTTTGACAATTAATATAACATAACAACTCTTGGTGGTGATGATAAAATGTATTAGTCAGACCAAATTAAGTTAGTTGGACATGTTTGGCTCCTTTTTGGACAGCTGGGTATAGTTTTTAGGCTCTGTTTCAGGCACTAATTAGCCTTTTCATTCTGTAAAGAGTCGCTGTTTTAAACTGTGAAATGCAATGAACTGTGAAAGGTTGAACAATAAGAGGAGGAATATTCAGCAATAAGTTCTTGCTGATCAGCCTATGAGGAAAATTTCCCCTGGGAAACGGATACCTCAGTGCTGCCTATGACTTCTTTTGGAGGCCAGAGTCAAGGATTAAGTCGTATATTGAACATTGGCATGATTTTATTAGGAAAACATTTTGTGTTTTGGGTCTGCAGTGGAACAAATTTTAAAACTAAAATGTTAAAGGGAAACAGCCAATGATTACGGTGAATAATATCCACATTTGCACATCATTCCTCACTTTCATTCTTGAGTTTCCAAATCATATTATTCACTATTCAGCGTTCCATTCTTGTCTGTGTGTCTCTCCCGAAACATCAAAATTGCCAGAAGGTTGAGGAAAAACTGGAAAATTCCAGATAAACCATGTTTTACCATGTTCTGTCCTTTATCTAAGCACTGACTATAAGACGGAGACTTTATTTTATGTTTTATACATATTCAGTAGTCTATTAAGTAACCATTCCAAATATGATATTCAGGGAATTCAGGCAATATATTGCTGTGTTGGTGATTGGGGATGATGAGGAAATATCATAAACTATTGTAAACTAGCACAAACTTGCCAAAAAGGGATTGTTTCAGTATAAATCAGTGACTTCATCCTCTACAAGGGATACGATCAGAGACAAGAGCCTTGGACTTTCACTCTGTCCTGTTTGAGGGAATTGGCACACTGTGAGACTATAAACTCCGGCCATGTGTTAAACATGCATCTGCTCAGACACTTACAGTATGCTTTATATCTGAGACGGCAGTTAATTTATGCCTCTGTAACAGAAGAACAGAAGAATAGGAGACAATGTACAGAACAGATAGAGGTAATACACCCGTCTGCCTCATTGCAAGTTCCTGTTGTCCTTTAATACATCACAGACCACACAGAGAGCAATATAGACTATGCCCAGTGTGAATATTATTCCTGTTTTATAAAACTCTAATGGTTTAAAGTAAAGGGAAGTTTTACAGCCTTATACATAGCACGTAAAGACCATAACAAACTAGTTGTATAGGAAAAGCAATCGGCGGAGAAAGAGTCAATTAACTCAAGTAGTGTTTTGAGTTTGCATATGTTTAATGTCAAAGTTTTCTAAACCTCTTTCTCTCTCAGCTCAGATTTTCCTTCATACTTTCCCTGCAATTATATGTATTTTCAAAGTTTGGGGCCCAACAGTTTAATAAAGGCAGCTTTGTATTATAGAAAGACAAGCATGTCATTCAAGTCCTCACTCTCTATAGTTTACCAGTGCAGCACATCCCAGCTGTCTTTCCCACTTTTTCTGGTATCTCATCAACACTGCTTTTCCATGGATTCTATACGAATGTCCCCATTAGATAAGCCCCAGTGACCACAGGTCAGAGTGAGCCCGCAGACAATAAAAATGGTGAGGGGCCTAGGTCTGAGATCACAGGTCATGGAGAGAATGAAGGGCTGTGGGACTACTCAGAATGAAGCTCTGAACAGAGAGTCAAAGTTGGCTGAAAGGTTGGAAACTGTGCTCCGAGCTCTCGAGTCGGGAGATGTTGTACTCGCTTGTGGTTTCTGTGGCCATGTTCTGAATGTCCACACTGACTACATACTGATGAGAAGGACAGAGGCGAGATGGGAAAGAGGTTATATGATGACGTTGATGTCATTTAGTTCGTTCCCTCACACATTAAGTCCTTAAAGACAAAGAGACACAAAGAAACGTGTTTATCAGTATAAATAACATTTTCAGCACATGGACATTAGCTTACAGTACAGCATGCATGCAGTAATATTAACAGAGATTAATAAAATTCTGCCACCAGATGAATAAAATGTGTGCCTCAAACACACATTTGCAACAAACACATATTTGTCAGCATTACATAGCATCCAGTGACCTCGCTTTTGCTTTTCAAGTGCGTTTGGCTAGGTGGCTACTAAGAATGGATTAGGTCCTTTAGCCTGCTTGTGCGTTCCTGGTACTGGGTGTATGCTTTAGCCTTGACTCACCTGCAGTTAGTGCAATGCTTAATTGGTTTAGAATTCTATTTTTATGACCATATATCAATGCTTTTCATTTGAGGTTAATGGGGTCCAGAGAAAAGACAAAATTAGGATAATACACATACATTGGGAGAGGTGTTTTGGTTTAACTGCCACACTTGGATTGTCTTATCAAAGGATTTCTAATAATTCTTTGTTGAACGTTTGACCTTTTAAAATCTAATCACAGTAAGCTGAAATAAATCTCTATGAGTTTTAGTGTTATAGGGTTCAGTAAGGTTGTAGATTACTGGCAAAGATCAACATTATATTTCCCTGTGAGTGCAGTACAGAATGTGGTGGACACACGCTGCCCTTGTGGGACACTTTTAACTGTTCAAGGCATCACAAAAGCCAGACATACTGGAGCAATGTGAATCAGCAAAGCCACTGACATTTGAAGTAGACCTCTGTGCTTTTCAGCAGCATCCACCCACTAGCGGAGGAGGAAACAAGATTGCTACATACTCCTGTCTGTCTGGACATAAATTTATTTTGGCCTAAAGTTGCTCTAAACCACCTACAGAAGCACTTAGATGTCCTTAGAAGTCTGCTGAGTTCAGTATTGTTTTGATTTTTTCTTTATTATTATCAGTCCTTCAGTGTTTAAGCTACAGTATTTTGTGAACTGCTGCATCATGGACATGATGCATGCCTCTCATAGAATAGGAGTCTTCAGTTAAAGCAAAACTTTGGAAAAGTGAAATATTTTGCACCAAGTTCTTATGCAAGAGCCCAAAATGTCTCATTGGGATTTAAATTATTTTTCCAGTACCATTTAAAACATATTATCTCCATAAATTTGTACCATGTTAAGGACACTTACAGTTTGGGCAAAATTACAGAAAAAGTTTAAAATTAGGCCAGATTCTCAGTGTGTTCTCTTGTAGTTCTTGCGTGATGTTTGATTTATATTTCTAAACTTCCCCTTGTTGCTTATTTTATCTTGTTCCTGATGATTACCAGGTACCAAAAATATGAGGTAATAATAACCATAAACCTCACAAACAAGACTGTCATAAACACTGCTTTTCTAACACAGTCCTTTTCCTCCTCTACAGATGTTCTCCAAAAATTGGGGCTTAAGGGAGAGAGGACGTCACGCAGTCTGCCGGCAGGAGTCATTCCATTCAGATCGGGGATCATCCTCAACCAGCGGGCGCATATTGAGGCTCCATTGCAATCGATCTTTCCTCCGGCCATCTGGTCTAACCTCACGCTGGTCCTGAGTGTACGCTCACACCGCATCAACAGCGCTTTCCTTTTCACCCTGCTCTCAGACCACAAGAAGTTGCTTCTTGGTCTACAGCTTGTACCAGGAAACCTGGTCCTACACACGGGACCAAATACCTCTGTGGCACTGCCCTATGAGCCCCATGATGGCCAGTGGCACCAGCTGGGTCTGGGAATTAATGGACAGAGAGTGACTCTATATGCCTCCTGCGGAGGGCAGAGTGTTCATGCAGACTTTGGGTGGGACAGTGAGGAGGGGCTGGCTCCAGAGCTCCATGGCTCGCTGCTGCTGGGGAGGACAAGCCAGCAGCAAGTTTCAGCACACTTTGAAGGAGCCATTTGCCAGTTTGATCTGGTCCCATCTGCACAGGCAGCTCACAACTATTGCAGGTACATTAAGAAACAGTGCAGGGAAGCTGATACATACAGGCCTAACCTTTCTCCTTTGCTGCCTATTGTACCAAGAGAAAGAAACATCACAGCTACTGCTGCTACCCCTAAACGCGGTGGCCCAGTAACCGCCAGGAAAACCACAGGGTTCAGCCTTGCCAGGAGTGCTGCTGCTGCAGCCTCAGCTGTCAGATATGTGGCCCCCACCCAAACGATAAAACCGAACCAAGGGACCATCATCCCAACGCCTCTGTTGGGAAGTGTGATACCATTTACAGACCAACTTGGTTTTGTTTCACCACCTCTCAAGACCAGAACCAGCACTGTCACAACACCACTCAGGACAGGAGCACCACCCACGAAACCATCAAAGCCAAGACCCTCCAGTCCGAAAGCTTTGAATCAGAAACCCTCTAAACCCACTCCATCAAAACCCACTTCATCAAAACCAACTCCATCAAAACCCACTTCATCAAAACCCACTCCATCAAAACCCAGTCCACCAAAACCCACTCCATCAAAACCCAGTTTGATAAAACCCAGTACCACAAAACCCACTCCATCAAAACCCAGGCCGATAGAGCCCAGTCCATCAAAACCCACCCCTCATAACAGCCAAAAAAATGCAAGTGTAGGAACAAGCAATTCAAAGAAACCTACGATATCAGTTAGTACCAGCACCAAACCCTACAAGACAAAGCCTAAACCTGTATTATTAGACCAAGGTACAGTCCCAAAGAAACCCCAACCCACCAGAGCCAGTAAAACATCTCCCAAGTCTAAAGTTACATCATCCAAAGCCACTCCGTCCAAGCCCAAACCAAATTCTGTAAAAGATGCTTCTTTTAAACCAACAACATCAAAGGTCAACCCCTCAAAATCGGCCACCCCCAAACCTACAGCTGCTAAAGCTCCTAAGCCAACAAAGCAACCCATAACCACCAAGGCTCCAGTCACCCCAAGACCTACTAAGCCTTCATACAACCCAGTTACACCACCTGCTACTGATGGCTTCCAGAGCTGGGAAGTGCCACCTACGCAGTTCTCCATGCTGGCAGAAGCTAAGGGAGAGAAAGGAGATGTAGGACTGCCGGTAAGAACTTTTATCAACCTGAGCTGTTTAATGAGAGTGTTTGTGTGCAAATGCTACAATAAAAAAAAAAATAAATCTATATCAGCACTGGTGTTATGCAAAATCAAGATAAGCAAGCTGTGCATAGACTATGTCTCATCTCTGTGTCTGCAGCTGTGTGTGGCAAGTTTACATTAGTAAAGTAATAAAAGTAAATAGAGCTTTTCTTTTAGCTCATTCCAGTCTGCCCTTGTCTTTGTCACTGGTAATAAAGACCAGCGCAGTTTTATTTAGGTGTTTTGGGGTTAGAAAAAGACTACACGGATATTTAGGTTAATATGGAACAGTCTTCTTTGCCACAGAGTTTAGAAGCCTCTGTATATTTCTCTAGTCTTTTCACCTTACTCCATGCACAGAGCCTTCCAGTCTGGGTGTGACGTGTCAGGTCTGACACCTTGCCATCTCAGCACCAGATTCCTCTTTCAGAGAGTTCTGGTGGAGGTTGCATGGTCTCATTTCAAAGCCAGGCTCAGGTCAAAGGTTTAAGCAGTCAGCAAACATTCAGCTTCCCAGTACAGGCGCTAACTTAGGCGAGGCCCTCCTTCAGCACCAGAAAATGTTCTTGTCTCCACAAAGCAGAGAATACCTTTGTGCACACAACTGTCTACACAGTTTCCCAACCCAAAATGTGGTCAGAATGATCAGACCACAATGTCTCTGTCAGTGTCTCTTGGGTGTGTTCATACTTGTACCTGTGATTAAGTCATCTTAGTGTAAAGTGCGAGCAGGACCCGCTCGTTTGATACGTGTGCTTATTCTTTGCAGCAGCCTGTCATTTGGTGCTGTAGACTGCAGAATACAGTGTGTCTAGGGCTCGCTAATTTACCTCTGTTGTGATGTCCAGTAGATGCGTTACTGTCATTAAGGTGAGCCAAGTTACTGCCATTTAGAAACCAGGACCTGTAATCTTGATATAAAGTGCAGTCATTTACTGTAGAAAATAAATTGTAGAAGGATCAGTAAGGGAAGTTTGAAGATTATTTACCAAAGGACTGTCTGGCACATCCACAAGTGCTGATACTGTGCTGGGGCTTATGCTAAATGTAGGTTAAGTTGCACTAAATGTAGGGTAGATCGTGGTGGAGTTCTGGCCCTGAAGTACAATAAAGCCATAGAAATGCTCTGGGCTTTATCTTAAAAGGGCATGAAAATGTGCATTTTGCCTGACTTCAATGACTGGGTAAGATATTATGAGACTGAAAGACCTATTTATTTCAAATGTGGATGCTTGCATATAAACGTGCCTCCCTCTCTGTCTTTGTGTAGCTGTGTAGTACTATCAGAGAACCCAGGTGAACCCAGTTTTACCCAGTTTTCATTAGAGTATGAATCTTTTTTTTTTTTTTATTTAAATACGCATGCTATTAGTGTACTGTGCCAACTCTTTTCCCAAGAGCACAACATTTTGCGCGCACACTTTTCTTGCACACCTTAAGAGCCTTTAACAGTTACAGCAGAAGTGTGATTTGGACTTCCTGTTGCACAGAAACAGACCTGTGGCTGCCAGGAGAAATATCCAGCGCAGGCACGTATACATGCTGCAGTTGCTCTTCTGAAGCACCTTCAGCGCCTCACTCCTACCGTGAAAAATGATTTCCTTTGACATCTGTTCCACTGCATTTTTTTGAGTGCAAAATTAAATTTAAATCTGAATTGACTGTATGGAAACACTTCTGTACTCAGCAAAAGTGCACTTTATATGAAGCTTTCAGAAAGGAAAACTTGTTAATTTTTAAACTCGCCAAGGACGATTTTCACTTAGAAATAGACTTTTTCATGTATCAAAGGACATTCACATATGGA
This sequence comes from Hemichromis elongatus, assembly GCA_015108515.1. Lineage (NCBI taxonomy): Eukaryota > Metazoa > Chordata > Actinopteri > Cichliformes > Cichlidae > Hemichromis > Hemichromis elongatus. The sequence goes on from VUQR01011394.1 coordinate 44,166, forward strand.
GACAAGCACAGCCAGCATAACTGAACGCATCCTTTGCTGAACTTGAAAGGCAGAAGGCCGAACAAATTGTCTTAGAGAAAAGAAATGAGGAAAGATTCACAGGTGCAAAAAGGAAAAGACAGTGAAGTAAATTAACACACCAGGCTAAGAAAGGAAGGCCAAGGCAGGGGGTGTAAGTGTGAAAACGGACAGTGGTGTATGTTGATGTTGACAGGTCTTAGGGCCACCATAGGGCACACCACCTGCAACACTAGGGTGGTCTCTACTTAGGAGGTCATCGTGCAGGAGGAGATTGTTCCAACACAGTTATAAATAAATAAATAAGTCTGAGAATAGGCTGACACACTACATGCAGGTAGTGGCTATTATTAGAATAACCCTCAGAATCAGGCATGTGTGTAAAGAATGAGTTATGCTTTTTTTTTTTTTATTTAAATTGTTTTTTGAATTAGTCTCTTTTTTCCTGAATTACTATTGAGGGCTAAAACGAGTCAATATACAAAAAGGAGATGCTGCTTCTTTTTTACTACTCGACCATTTATCTAACAACATAGTAAAGATACTGTGAATGATTTTTTTTTGTGGACAAAATATTTGAAATGTGTGATATAGAAACTTTATACAAGATGCTTTAACAACCAGAAGTCCACATCATGGCCTGTTTTGCCAAAATAATCAAAAATACCATGTTTTCCCTCATTCCTGTTTTTTCTCAATCTTTTTCAATTAAAAGAAAACAAATGAGCACCAGCCTGATATAGACACACAGGGGCATTGAGCGGTGCAGGAAATGACCTGTTATTTCTAGTGTTCTACAATTTCCTGCCACAAGGGCTCAAATCCTCTCGATGGCTAAGGGTGAACTCTCAACACCTTGAGATAGAATTACTTCAGAGGGAAAAGGTGTCGCTTTGTTTTTTTTATTACTCTGTGGATGAAGGGCAGCCTCTGTGATGTGGACGAATCACTGCAGAAATGCTGTGGAAGAGAGTCTAACAGTGTATGCTAAATGAATATACTTAGTCTTTGTGCTGTACAAGTGGTGTATGAGAATGCAACACTAACCAAAAATTGTTTCTGTAGGGGCTGCCTGGACCTCCAGGGAAGGCAGGCATGCCAGGCAAGAGGGGTCCTCGGGTAAGTCTCTTTGACCACCCTCTGACACTCCCAACCAGATCATACATATTTTCATAAAAAACGATTCTGTCTGTTGTTGAGGTTTTGTTTTTTTTTAAATAAATGTAAAATTTTAATAAGCCCCTTACACCTTTAAATGGGCTTTACCAAGGTTTTTAATGGGTATCTTTGTATATGAGTGTGTCTGTGTGTGTGTTTTTTTATTCTACCTTTTGACTGAAAGCCACAATAACCAAACAAGACACAGTCATGGACTCTTTGCGGCAACTAAAATAATAACCTGCCAAGTCCCCCCTATCAATCCGGCACTCACACTCAAATTTTCTCATATACTCACACGAAGTCTTCCTATGCAGACAGATTGACCATATTCAGCATGGGGATGCGAGTGCTGACCTCCCACCCCTGAGCATAAACAGGAAAGCTTCTATAAAGACGGTCTTTGAAAAGGCTGCCTGTGCCACAGGATGCCTAATAAAAGCACTGTAAACAGACAGAGAACACATGGCTTCACAGGACTTTCTACTCCTGACTGAACTGTTGCAGCAGACTGCACCAACACTTCATAGGAATCCCATTCTGGAATAATGAAAGCCTTCTTTTTTCCAAGGAAGTTAAATAAATAAATAGTCTTCTTCCAAGAGCTCTCTTTCTCTGTTTCTCACTCTCCATCCAAAAAAAGGTTAGGATTCAGCCTGACATAGTGTGTAACTATGACAGCAGCATGTTTGCATTGCACTGTTCATAGATGGCTTTTATCCAAAGTGAAAAACCTATAACCCTTTAATGGATTGTAATCAAATGTGTTGCTCTTATCCAACAGTACCCAAACAGGGAAAAAACAGTAGCAGCTTTAACACATGCTGTGATGATTGCCATAAATGTAGCATAAAAAAAATCAGAATTCAGAGGAATTCTGACAATTTTGGTGTCAATTCTTTTCTCCTTTTATTTTTGTCTAAAAGATTACATCACTTTCACCAATTTACAACTTCTTGTATGCTATCAGCACAATCCGCTAACCCCGTACACGGGTTACCTCACTGAAATGAGTGTTAAGCATAGCTGTTCTTGGGACTTGGGTAGGCCTTTGGTTCTTGGTGTTAAACTGTTAATTACAAGGCAGGTATTGCAAACCTGCATTAAAAAAAATAAATGATTGATATTTTATGCACTACACAGTAATTTCAGATATCCTTTATATTTTTTGTTGTTGTTTAAATATAATCTGTACTACGTGCTTGTGTTCCTCCATGTCTGCAAGACCTTTAAGCTAAAGTCTCTGCGATCCCCACCGCCACTACATATGGATGAAAAGCTCTTTGTCTGGCTCTAATTAAAGCTATTTAAGCCCCATCAGCACCTCCCGTTCTGTCTGTAGTACCAGTTTCACCACATTGGTCCCTCTTGTGGGATTTCTTATGATCCAAATCAAACTTACCTGGAATAATTCCTAAATAGGGTTTAAAATCTACGCAGAGAGCTACGTGAACCCAGTTGAGCCAAGCATGAGTCTGAGTGAAAATATTTTATGCACAAAAAAGCTAAAACTTTCCTCCAAATATATTTTGGAAATTTACAAGAAAAGCTGTTAAAGCTTTTCTTAAGGAACAGTTTCTCTATTTTGGACTCATAAGCAATGAATGTGTAAGATAAATACAAATGAACTGAAGGATAACTTAGATAACTTAAGCAGTTTAAGCAGTAAAAATTCACTGCAGCACAATCCTTCATCTCTGGTTAGATCCTGGGCTGGACTTCCCAACTCTAACTTGCCCTTAATAAAGCCTTAGCATATGGCGGTATCTCGCTTTTGTCACGAGAGATGCTGTTAAAATGCTAGTGGCATTCTCTGTGAAAGGGGTTGGTTTGCAAAGGGCAAGCAATAAAAAGAAGTCATTTTCAATAAGGATGTACTTATAAAGGTCATTAGTTTTGATTCCACTTTAACAGGGGACAGTTGCAAATGCACTGCCAGTGTCTGACTCCGACCTCACAATGATTTCGTTTAACCCGCACACTTGGGCCCATGAGCGCTCACAGGGGATTGTATGCGTGCTACAATACTAATCCCTCTCTGTGCAGTGCAGACATACTGTATGTGGGTGAGTTTACAAGCTGCCTATATAAAGAGCGAAACAGATTATGGAGCTTTGCTGTAAACAAAAGCATTTATCAAGTTTAACTGCTGCTGCCATGAGTGTGTGCAAACATAGAAAGGCGCACACACACATGCTAACATGCACTCCGCGCAAAGACATGCTACGCAAACTCTCCCCTCTTGGCCAGATGTGTGTGTGGTTTCAATTTAGGAATGGAAATTTACTTGTTGATCATTTAAAAATCTGAATATATGGTGCAGATTGCTTAGTCTGCAGGGTCACACGTAGGTTCTTCTGTTTGAAAGACTAGTTTCTGCTAAAAGGGCTCTACCGGGTTTGACCTTCTGTTGCTTGGGATTACTGGAAGTCTGCATGATGACACACAGAGCACCATTGAGCCCAAGAAGAACCAACCATGAACCTTGACCTCTGATCCCACACATGAGAGTGCGAGATGCCATCTCTATGGCAACAGATGTGAGTACAGAAACTGTTGCTCAGTACCCATGAATAGTCGGGCCGAACTTTTTCGAGTGTATTTGTGGGTATATAATGACGACGATGGTAGGAGGGTGTGAGTGGAAATGTGGATGCATCGTCAGCGCACAGGCCTATATCTATCTGAAGCCTGTGTGTGCGTATGTGTGTGTGTGCGTGTGAGGGTTCATCTGGAAACTGCTGGGTCAAAAGGGTCTTTGTGTGGGTGAAAATATCTCTGTCACCCATCTTTTCTCATGCATTCCCTCCAAACCACTCTTCTGTCGCTAACCAAATTTCCCCTACCCTGCTTCACCTGTATGCATTCAGATCCCAGATCGGCATACGAAATAGGAACCCGGAAAACTTTAAAGAACCTTCAAATGAAAACATGTGCTCCTCTGTTGGGCTCTTTCAGGAACACCAGGCAACAGATCAGCTTTTCAAGGGTCTCTATAATCCCGAGAGTAAACTGTGTGTACAGGTCTTTCCTCTGGAACAACTTTGTAATGAGCTCCAGGACTATAAAAATCACACACCAATTCCCTTTTGGGTACTTTTATGCATTTTTAACATTTTGGCATAAAAACCACATCTAGGTTTCCATCTTAATTTCCAAACTTGTCATTCCTGTTATTAATTATTACTATTATTGTTTAAATACCTAAATAATAGTTTAGACTACTCGTTATTTCCTTTTTCATTTTCTAAAACTGTTGGCACAGAAGCAGTTCATTCACCCCATCTGTTTCTGTTATTATAGCATTTGAGTGTAATTTATGTGGCATTAAGCTGCAAATTCCACTCTTTTTATCCAGCATTGGCGAGGACTGTTTTCAGACTTTTAACAAACAGTGAAATATCTTTAGGGGCAAAGTTTCGAGTGTCTGTGAAAGCTTGGTGGAATCTTTAATTATGAGGACATCCAGCAGTTTCACATGCTCTCTTGATCTAATGTTAGATAATCAGACACTGCCCCGTCTGCTCTCATTTGGCATGGCATCATACAGCGTCTCTTTTATCTTTAATATGGTGGCTGTACATACATTTAAAGTCTCTTTTACAAGCTAGTGCTGAAAGTCAAAGCATGTTTACAGCACAGCCCATCAAAAGACCTTGTCTAAAATATTCTGCGTGTGAACGTGACCTTGGGAGTGATGTCACGCGTCTATTTTTTAGGGGCATATGGTGCATGTGTTGGCTTCAAGTTGCACATATGTTTATTGGCTATTTCGGTATATTTAAGCGGAGATATTTATATACAATATAGTACTATATGATGAAACATTAAAAGCTACCATTTGTTTAGATTTTCACCATTTTGTCTCCAAAGAACTGGAATAAATTACACAGAGCTAGCAGTACTATTACCGCAGGAACCACAGCAACGCCCTGTATTGCTGTTCAGAGGTTGGTGGCTTTTTATTTGATAGCCCTTAGCTTGTGTGTGCCCCACCCTGGTCTTCTCTAATTAGACACCTGTTGTGAGAGAGAAGGAGCACGACACAGAGGCGAGAGAGCACTGCACCAAATGTTAGTGCCAGCCCATGCCTAGTAGAGCACTGACCAACCTGTGGTAAGCCACAGGGTTAATTTTAAATCATGTAATTCAAACATGTCTTGTTTGTGTAAGTTTATTTAGAGCACAACGGGGACCCTTAGTGTTGTCTGGACAAACCAGCTCTCGAGGAATGCCAGCTGTATACAAAACCAAAAATGAAAGGGGAAGCATGTGGGAGGACAAGAGGCGAGGTCTTTAAAACTTGAGAATGCTTGGAATGAGAGTATTTCAAACGGGCTCTATCATACGTTTTCTTATTTTCATAAATGCTTACTGCAACAACGGCACGTGCTCATCTGAAACATGGCCAAAACTTCAAATAATGAGTTCAACATATGTACAAATAATGCATGTAAGCCAAAAGCTCAGGCTTCTGACTGCTCTAAGTACTCTGTTATTGTTTGGGGGTTTTTTGTTTGTTTTTTTCACTCATGGTTCTCTGTATGATGTCAGAGAGCAGAGCTATCCTTACCAAGGTCCCCAAGCAAGCAAGCAATGACCCCAAGCATGAAAGAAGCCCCATTTGTTTATTCTTTTGTTTGTGAGGGGCAACCAATCAGAAGAACGTTGGCTTAAAGGCAGTGGAAGGGTTGTAAAACAGCTTCTTCCAGATGAAGGAAGGCTGCACCAAGACCCAGTAAGACCTAAGGACTCTTTTGACCTATGAATCATGCAAAGTAAAAGGATTGGTTCTTCTATAGCACTTTTCTACTTTAGCTTTAAAAGCACTTTATACAGCATGCCTCATTCATTCTTTTTTTTTTAATCCTTTCTATCTAACATTCACACTCCGATAGATGCATCGGAGGGTAACTTCAGTATCTTACCCAAGAATACTCTGGCAAGCAGATTGGAACATCCAGGAAGTGAACCTTCCGAATAGTAGATGCTCTACCTCTACCTCCTGAGCTACAGCTGCAGAATCAATGCAAAGTTAAATTTCATAACATTTTTGCATTTAGTCCTCATGTCAGATAAATGGTGTGTTTACCCATCACAAACTCTTGGTCACTTTCATGAAACTGTTCTTTGATAGAAAGATCCATTCCATCAAAAAAGGCCTGCTGTATGCTGTCATGTCTACACCTGACTGGTTCATCTAAAACTTTGCTCAAAGAGCGTTTTTTCCCCCAAAAGTTTTTTTCTTTTTTTCTCTGTTATACAGTTTTCTCTGTTGATGCACTAGATCTAAGTAGTTTGATGCAGTAGGCCAGTTCCCTTACATAATAACTTCCTGAATTGTTTTTACTCACCTCAATAAAAACCCGCTGACCCAGCTCTTAAAGCAGTTGTTGCTCTTTTTCCACCTTTTGACTCGATTGGCCCCTGACTCAGGACAGAGCTAGGTCATGGACCCAAAAATGGCACACCACTTGGAGGGCGGGAGCGAGGTGGGCATTATAAAGTAAATTGTAACTCAGAAGAAGCGAAGGGAAGGCAATAAGCTATCTAAGTGACGGGGACATAGCAGCCTCACATGCTTCTGTCTGCAGGCTGTTTTTCAAACCCAAGAAAAACTGGTGTGTTTTCACTCTCTGGCTTACAACATCTTCTTTTAAACCTCCCTATGGGGGTTACTGGACAGAGTGAGATGGTTTTACATTACAAATGTGCCAACACTGGAGATCTTGCTTTGTTTGAGCTCATTTCCTCACCAATAGTCAGTGCAGACAGAAATACACACCAGCGATCAAATTCAAAATGTTATGAAATGAGAAGATCTGTATTACTCATTAAGATGCCTGGAAAATGTGTGTTTGTTTGTGTGTGTGTGTGTGTGCGCGCCCTCATGTGTGTGTGTTTTGGGGGAGGGCTTGTGGAGTCTGTGGCAAGTGAGGGCAGGAAAACCACATCCATATGGTAAAACAGCTCCTGAGAGCCCCATTTTTCCGTACGCATCTACCCCCAACACCAACGCCAAATACCTCATCAGTACACTCACACATACGCACACAGTTGATTTATAGGAAAACAGGTTGAGTCTGAGCTTCTCCAGACAGTCTTTACCCCCCACCGTCATCCCTGGTCTCATTCACAGCAAGAAAGCCACAGTCTGCATCAGCTCTTTCTTTTATGCAAATGCCTGATCTTGATCTCGATCACATTTTGATTGTTTTTCCTCTTTCTCGTTTCAACACAGGGCCCCCCTGGTCCACACGGAAACCCTGGGAGACCCGGTCTACCTGGGCTCAAGGTACACATCTAGTCTAGCCTCTGATCCCGCATGATTGATTTTCCCACATGAAGTGGTTACACGATTGGGTTTTCGCCTATACGGCTATTTTAAAATGTTGTAATGTGAATGATGGCCCCATGAGAACATGTAAAATTTACATTTTTCTATATCAGCTGGAAACACCTACAAAGCAAAATGGTAATGGAGTGTAATGGCAGAAAAATAAAGGAAACTTCAGTTCACAGCAGGGCTGCAAGTACCTGGCAGTTGGAGGCAGAAGCTGTTTCGCTTTAGCATGTGTGCTGAAGAGATCAATGTTAGGATTCCCATTGATACTTGAACTGTTCTGCAGACTTCTGCAAGAGACTGAGTTTTTTTTATGTCGGCTATATATATAATGTTTTCGCCATATTATATTTTCTGCATCCCTGATGTAATTGAGGCATGCTTTGTTGATGTCATTCTGTGTGTATGCCTTTGCAAATACCCTTGACCTCTGACACTGTGTGCTTACAGTACAGAGTGAGGGCCTGCACCTAAAATCTATTATTAAAAAAATGTCTAAAAGAAAGTCCCACAGGAAACATATTTATTATAGTTTTCTTTCTTCAGTTTTCCATTAGTTTAAATTTAATTTTGCGCTTTTCCAAACCTTTTAGCTATTATCATGCCCTTTTATTTATTGAGTGCACTTGGATTTGTTGCTTTCCAGCTGAGAGTTAGATGGGAAATGCGATTTCTCTGCAGTGTAAGAAAGGCTGCTGGATAACACGCTTATACATAAGCAAACTGTCCAAAGCACCTCTAAGTCTCATGAGTTACAGGTAAGGTCAGGCTTACACAAACACGATGGAATGATCAGCAGCAAAGGTTTAATGAGGACTTCGGTATATTGTGAGACAGACTGGTGTGGGCCAAGCTTCTTCTTCCTGGCAAGTGTGTTGAAAGAAAGATTATGGAGTGTTTGATGTCTCGGGGTGCACCGCAATCTTCGTTCTTTCATCATTAATAAATGAGACAAAGTTGTAAATGGCAGGGGTCCGAAGGGAAAAGAGAGGGAGTCAGCACTCAGTGTAATTTCCGATCTGTGGCTTTGATGTGCTGAAACCCCATTATTGTTACCTGCTGACAATGAAGCTTGGTCTCTGTGTGTGTGTGTGGACGGGTAGTAACATTTTGGTGGGGACCAATAATTGGAAGTTTACTATTCTCGTGGGGACCGACAACCCTTGTGGGGACCAAAATCCCGGTCCCCACAAGTTTGAAGGCATTTTTGAGACTCAAAATGTGGTTTTCGTGTCAGGGTTACGATTAGGTTATGGTTAGATTAAGGGTGAGGGTCAGGGTTAGGCATTCATTTTTGATGGTTAGGGTTAGCGTAAGGGGCTAGGGAAAGCATTATGTCAATGAGATTTCCACACAAGTTATGAAAACCCAACATGTGTGTGTGTGTGTGTAGGTGTGTGTGTGTGTGTGTGTGTGTGTAGGTGTGTGTGTGTGTGTGTGTGTGTGTGTGTGTGTGTACGCAGT